>LOJH01004909.1:292-19574 GCA_001685095.1 Ellobius talpinus
TATGTAATTTTACTATGTTAAAGTTAAAGCCTTCCTTTTTGTTTAAACAGCAAAGGGGAAATGATCTAAGAGGTTCTTCTGTGTTTGTGTTGCTTTCATTGGTTACTAAAGAAACTGCTTAGGTCCTGGTGACAGGGCAGAACTTAGGTAGGTGGGGAGACAGAACTGAACTTTGGGAAGAAGAAAGCAGAGTCGGGGAGAAGCCATGGATCCTCTGCTTGAGACAGACGCCAGTTAGAATCTTTGCCCATAAGCCACTGTCACATGGCGATATACAAATTAATAGAAATGGGTTAAATTAAGATGCAAGAATTAGCCAATAAGAAACTAGAGATAATGTTTCAAGCAGTGTTTTAATGAATACAGTTTCTGTATGATTATTTCAGGTGTAAGCCAGCTGGGCAGCCAAGATGACCAAACGGGCCCTCTCCTTGCAATGGGCTGAGGCAGGAGGATTGTTGTAGGTTTGAGGCCACCCTGGGTTGTAGATTAATACCCTGTGTTAAAAGAAACAAAACCAAAACCAAGTCCTTAAAAAGACAGAAAAAGAAAGTGCTGCTTTCGCTGCCTGTGTGTATAGAAGTGCATTGCGCATTAGAGAAAAACTGAAGATGATTTGTGAGAAATTTAATTGATTCTGTTTCTCTATATTTATAAAATCTGTTTTCTTTAAGAACAGTAGTTTATGATCTCTTTTTCATCAGAGACACCTTGGAAAATCAATTAAAAAATCATAGATACTGTTTTTCCTCAAATGAAAATTTGCATATTCTCTTACATAGAATTCTATATTTGATATCTTGAGATTAGAGACTCTTTGAAAAATATTCATGAACTGGGAGGTGAGAAACTATGTTTTTGAAAGTAGCAATTTTCCTTAATGTTAGCCGAATGTCATATTTTTTGACAGCATAGAAGTTATCATGCCACACAGACTAATATGTCCTGGGTGAGAAGATGAGGTTGCCATAGACAGATTCCTTGACATTGCGGCTCCCCATGGCAACGATTTTGAAGGAGAACAAGGGGCAGCTCATGTGCTTCAGCAAAGTGGGAGAGCATCTGTCTGCTCCTCAGATATTCTGAGAAATGTGTCTCATGACTTCCCAGTGCCTCTTAGATTGCACGCATCCGTATTTCCAAAAACTTCCCCCTTCCCTTCTACTTGTCGTGAGATGACATTATATAAAGTAGCATCTATGCTCACAATATTTCTAGTGTGTTTCTAATGAGGGAATATGCATAGTGTGTTAATAAGGACAGCTAAGTGTCCTTCATTTGAAAATAAAAATAGTGTTTTGCTAAATGATAGGATGGGAGGCGGAAAGGAAAAGAGAGGTAGGGAGGAGAAAGGAGTGAGGATGGAGGTATAAAGATAAAATATTAAAAAATCATCCCTTCTACTACTATAATCCTCTCTCTTCCTCCATCTCTCTTGTATCCTCCTACCCTCTCTATCCTCCCCTCTCCAGACAAGGTTTCACTATGGAGCCAAGTCTGGTCTAGAACTTGCAATACCCTTGTCTCAGTTCACACATGGAAGGCATTACAGTTTAAGGTTGCCATGGCCAGTTACTCTCCACATTTTGACCTCATACTCAGAAGTAGATAAAAAGGGGGTGACGTAAAATATAGAACGTTAATATATTGTACTTTAAAATTAATCTGTTTATGTTATGTGTGTGAATGTTTTATCTTGCATATATGTGCCTTTATCATATGCATACTGGGGTCCATGGAAGTCAGCAGAAAGCATCAGATCCTCTGAGACTCCTTATAGACATCTGTGATACACCTGATCTGACTTCTGGGAACCAAACCCAGGTCCTCCTCAAAAGCAGTGAGTACTCTTAACTGCTGACCCATCACTCTTGCCCTTAGTTTGTCCTGTGTGAGGCCGCCCAAAGGCTGACATGAGGATAATCTGAGGTGATGCATAGAAATACCTTTTACACAGTAGCTTGGAGGTAGAAGAGCCAAGGATGTTGCTAACTCCTATTCTTATTTTAAAAATTGTGTGAAAAGCATTGGACTTGAGCTTCTGCTAACTCTTCTGCTGAATGGTGGAAAAATTTCCTTTTGTGACTAGTAAATCATCTCAAAGGATATAATTGTTTCCCATGCATGGGTCAAACTGTCTGCATATGAAATATTATCTACTATCCAGAAAAAAATCACACACATGCAGTTGTTTAGAAATGAACACAGATTGATCACTGAAGTTAATCTCAGATCACAAAGAATTTCCTAAAGTCAAAATTATATTAATGGGAGAAGTCTTAAATATAAGCACATGAATAATATCGCTTGGAAAGACTGTTGAGGACAAGAATGGTGTGGAGTATGTAGAAGCACACAGTGTGGGGTATGTAGAAGCACACAGTGTGGGGTATATAGAAACATACAGTGTGGAGTATGTAGAAGTGAGTGTTGTTAAGTGTTAGCGCCTGTGCCATTATTGATAATTTGGCTTTAAAATTAGAGATCAAGGAAATTATTGAAAACTAAGCTCTGCAAGATAAATTGAAGTCAGAAAGCAGCAAAGCTACTGGTCTGGAGATAGTTTTAGCAACTAAGCAGAGGGCAACGGAAATAAAATGTTCACAACAGTAGGAGGGAAGGGAATTCACAGTCATTCTCTGGAGAAACTGAGAGAAAAGTGATGAAAATGTAACCTTGCCAGGAGTAAGCAGCAGGTATCACCACCCAAAGCATTTTACTACTCACTAATTTTTATCAAAATGCCTTGAAAAGTCATACTGTGTAGTAAGGGAGTGATGAAAAATCCCCTGTCATCTGAAGTGGTGGAACCAGAAGATGGACTGGACTGCAGAAATGACTCCCTGTGTTCAGAGGAGGCAGGAGATAAATATTTATAGTGGTCACTTGCTATCAGTTTAATCCCCTATGAGTTAGCACATCCAGACTTGATACATTACTGACTTCAAATATCCCCACATGAGAAATTTTTCTTAGCAGCTCTTTTAAGGGACAGGACAGAGAGTGAGGGTAATGGAAAGATAATGGAATGTATCTCAGCTCACTGTTTCCACATCTGAACAGCTACAAATTATCCTTCAGTAATTCAATTTTTCTCCTCCTTTATGCATACTAAGTATCCATACTGTCTATGATTGCTATGCATGCTAGACCTAGAACCAAGTTAAAAGAAAAAACTTGGCCTTAAAATAATGCTTTAGAAAGGAAAGGAATTAATACAATAGAAAGCCTAAGTTATAGCATTAAGTGACAATAGTTACTGTGCCCTTTATATGTGACAGACTTTGCTCTAAGCCATTGTGAATTGAAGCATGCAGCAATCAGTGACAAGTTAGTGAGCATCTACTGTGTACTAGAGAAATAATGTAGTAAGACCCATCTTTACATTAAATTGCCCATAGTACAGTGGTCATGACCACTTGTTAATAGAAATACAGTAGCTATTAATGTGTACAATAGTAGAGATAAGTACTGTGGGGGGGGCATAAAACACCAGTTTGTCCTGAGATGTTGAAAGCAAGTTTCACATTGCAAGAGAGAGGAAGCACATTGTGGAGTTCACCTGTTGTTTGTGGATTATGTCTCCAGTGATGGATCAAATGGCACCACATGGAGGATCAGGAAATTTGAGTGTGGTGACTTGAACGATTGAAACTTTGTCTAAATGAGCTTTGAGTGGCATTTAGCCATGTAGAGAAGGGGTGGAGTAGAAGGCAAAGAAAAGGAAGTGAAGATTGTGTGTAGGATGAGTATAAAGGGCCATGATGTACAGAGCTGGGAGCCCTGAAGACAGCAGCAGAAGCTTCTGATGTAGCAATGTAAGCTGATGGGGCTTTTTATGAACCACAGCTCCTGGAATGAATTTATTGTGTGTTTTAGTCCCTTAAAGTAGTGCTTGTCCTTAGGAACTGTTATGGTCAGTACAAGGTGATCATGATATGGGATTCCCCTCTGTATGCTCTGAATATTTTTTATTGCCACTGGTTAATAAAGAAGCTGTTTAGGCCTATGGCAGAGCAGAATTAAACAAGGCAGGAAATTCAAGCAGAGGTAGAGGAGGAAAGAAGGCAAGAGGCAGGGAGATGCTATGTAAGCTACCCAAGAAGCAAGAAGTAACAAACCACGAGCCTCATGGTAAAATATAAAATAATAGACATGGGTTAATTTAAGATGTAATGTTAGTTAATAAGAAGCCTGAGCTAATAGGCCAAGGAGTATGTAATAAATATTAACACTCAGAGTGGTTATTTCATAAGTGGCTACAGGAGCTAATGAGGGGGACCTGGTAGGTAGAGAGAAACCAGTCTGGGGGGACTAGCAAAATGGAGACTATTTGTAGTCACATGATCAAGCAGTGTGGTATGCCAATTTGGAGTGGGAAAACAAGAACCATTCTGTAAGCCTTTCATGACTCTTTTGTACATATGTCAAGTCAGAAGACAACCTCCAACCACCACATCCATGAAACAAGACAGAAATGTTTGCTTTTTCATACCCTAGAGATCTGAGGGTTGTTGGTACAATGAAACTTAGTCTGTAGTATTCATGGTCACACTGCAATGCTTGGTGGGTGATATAATGAGTTTTGTAATAGAAATATGGAGAATTCATAAGTATGCATCCTAAGGCCTTATAATACACAATACATATTCATGAGATGTCCATCTGATAAAGAGACTACCCCAACAATCAAATTCTACATTTACCATCTCATTTTTACCAGGCTTCTGTTTTCTATGAATAACCCATGTACTGCTTTCAAATATGATAGATTAGCCTTAGCATTTTAATGAATCTAAACCCTACATTATGTAATTTGTTACATCTGGTTTCTTCTACCAGCATCATATATGAGGTATAAACAACCTTGTTGCTTATAAGATATCTCATTCAAGTTATTGATATGTGCATTTTTAAATGAATGTATCATAATTTATACTATGATCACTTTGGTTTTGATAGCAGCAAATAGTGCTGTGTGATGTTTACTGTTACTAGCCTGACAGGATCTAGAATCTTCAATGAGCCTAGCCTCTGGGTATGCCCCTGAGTGATCATCTAAATGAGGTTTATTGAGATATGAAGACCCACCTCAACTGTGTGCAGCACTATCCTATAAGTGGTGCCCTGGCCTGAATAAAAAGGAGAAAGTGATCTAAGCAGCAGCAATCATCTGTCTTTGCTGGGTGCAATGGGTCCGACCAGCTGCCTCATGCTCTTGCCAGAATGTCTCCCCCACCACGATGGACAAGAATTCTGAAACAAAATTAATCCTTTCCCCATTCAATTGCTTTTGTTAAGGCATTTTATCAGAAAAGCAATGCAAATGCCTAATAGTTGTTGTTGCACTATCTTTGTGTATGCTTGGTGTACACATGTGTGGAAGTCAAAGGTTGATATTAGTCATCTTCCTCTATCTTATATTTTGAGACAGCCATTCTCACAGAGCCTGAATACTGCTGTTCTTACTAGACTAGCTGGCAAGTTAGCCCTGGGATCTCCTGGGATCTGCCTGCAACAACTTATCATAGTCAGGGGGCATAGACATATACCATTGTACCTGACTTTTACATAGGTGCAACACAGCAAGCACTTTATCTGCTAAGCTATCTCTGAGCCCCAGTATATGTCTTAATGCATGGAATTTGGAGATTCCATGTATTTATTCAGTTTCTTGGTATGTACCAACTATGCCCATGTTCACCTTTAGTACACATTACAAAGTTGCTCTCCCCTGGTGTCTACACATTTTCTGTCCTATCAGCACTGCATGGCCTCCACTCGCTGCTGACCACTTCTTTATTGATCTGTTTTCATACAGTCTAGCTGGGTGTGTTGTGGTATGTCCTTCGTTTCATTTTCATTTCTTTGGTGCCTGATAAGCTTGAGATTTTCAGCTGTGAATTTGCTGTTTGGATGTCCACTGTTGTGAAATGCTTTGTCCATTGTCACAAGAGATTTGATCTGCCCCGTATAACCCATAAATTAGTTTGTATGTGAGATACTTGTTAATCATTCCTATTACAAGTATTTTTTTCCTTTTTCTTGTTTTGATTTTTTTTACTTCCTTGGAAGAACTTTTTAATAAACTAAGTTCTTTTGTTTAATAAAAATATGTTGTCTTTTGTTGTTATGACTGTTGACTTCTGTGTCTGATGTAACCACAAGTTTGGTCTTAGCTACATAGCAATTTTGAGGATAATAACCCTATCAGGGTTATATATGATTGATCCTCTCTTGAAAAAATTCATCAATAGAAATAGACTGGCCTTCAAAGCCCTGTTTCAAACCGAAAAGAAACAAAAGAAAATAACTTTAGTTCATGTTAAATTACTTTTCATATACAAAAAAACAGGATACCAATAATTATTTTTAAACTTCTATAAAACTATTCCTTGGACATTTTTACTTATATAACTTCTGTCATTTCTGCATATAACAGTGTTGCTTCTGACATGAAAGGATTTCTTATGAATTCAATTCTTGATTCTGCTATTTTTAGAACTTCCACAGCCTCTTAATGGCTGGAGTCATACATGTCTGGTCATCAGCATAAATCCACCAACTATATTCTTAAATTTTTGAGTGTTCTTCATGTTTTGGCTTTATAATAGAATCATCTTTCACAGTTTGTGTAGGCAAACCCAAATATTCTACAATTGTGTTGCCATTGCAGCAAAAATCAATCTCTCTCTCTCACACACACACACATACACATACACACACACATACACACCAACCTGAATTGAATTTATGGCTTGACCCTTTTATACAAGAAAACTATATGACATATCCTTTTACTTATTGAGCTATAAAATTTTTTTCCTATTGTTTTTGTGTGATTTGTTTTGGATTTATTTTCTATATGAAGGCTGCATCATTTTCAAATTTGTTTCTACTCATTTGATGAAAGGCTTTTTTTGTATTAAAAGCATGGCTTGTATTTCTGTAATTCATTTATAGATCCCTATTAGAAGCAACCTTGCAAACTGCAATTGTTCCCAGAAGTTATATTCATAGCCCAAGCATGTTGACACATTCAAAACTATCATATAAAAAAACATTTTTACATTTAACTGGAAAAAATTCAAACTTATAAAGTAATTTTACCAAGTGTTAAGAATGTCTGTTGTACTCTTTCCCTGATCTAGTCCCTCCCAATCCTTTATCCTGTGTGACTCAGTCAGTGGTTCATGAGTCTTTCATTTCCTGTCTCCCTTTCTACCTCCTCCCTTTTGCCCAGATGACACAATATCTCCTTCTGATGACCTGCAAGGGTGTCCTATATACTGTGAAATTCACCTTTAAACACTTAAATTTCCTAAGCATTGGGGTACTATCCTCTGCAATCCAAGTGTAAATATCAACTTCAGTGAATTTGATAGAATATTTTAATGTGATGAAAGATAATAATTTTACAATTAACCCAATCAGGTCCTTTGACACACCCCTTCCCTTCTAGCACAAGATCCTATCTAAAATTATTCATTTGATTCCTTCATCTCTTCTAGAGTGGAGTGTTTCTATATCGTTTTGTGTATAATGTTTTATTTTGTGTGTGAATAGTATGTGGGAGATAATGTATGTATGTGGTGACATGTGTAACTGAAAGCGTGGGTTTGTAGAAGTCAAAGGACAACTTCAGATGTTGGTCCTCGCTTTCTACCTTGTTTGACACGGAGTCTCTTGTTTGTTGCTGTATATACCAGGTTAGCTGACTTGTAAGCATCTGGGGATTCTCTTGTGTCCACCTTCCATGATATTGTAGGAAGACTGGATTAGATACACACTATCTAAGGGCCCAGCTTCCATGTGGATATCCCAACATAGGTCCACACACCTGTTGGCCAGAGCTTCACCCACTGAGTCAACTACCCAGCCCATGACTTGTTTCTGAAGACTAACTTTTCTACTTTATGTAGTAGAATGTTTCTCATTCTGAGTTTGCCTAATGTTTGTCATAACCTGACTCAATGATATGACAAAAGTCAGGTCCTTAGGGGATTACTTCTGGAATCAGTGGTGTTTATCTGAGTCTTATTACTAGTATTTATTAGATGCTCCTGCCAAGAAATCTAATTTCTACAGTGCATAGTCTTCTCCTTCAATCAGTAATCATTCCTCAGGAAGTCATCCTAAAGGTATTCAACATTTTATGTTACACTATTACTGCATTAAAACAGAAATGGACTGATATTGCTGCTGAATTAAATCTGTCAATATTACATATTATCTTTTTTTACTCAAATAATATATTACTCTCCTAATGTATAACTTTCATGTAAGATATATGTATACTGTTTTTGGAGTGCTTAAAACTAGAATTTCAGATTTGTGTGAGCATGGGGTTATTTCTGTTTTTTATTGTTTCCAGAGGGTCTCATGGTTTAGTTCTAGCTAGCTTAGAAGTCTCTATGTAGACTTGGTTGGCCTTGAACTCACAGAGATCCACCTGCCTCTACCTCCCTAGTGCTGTGATAAAAGACATATGTACAATATTATATCCAGTTTATACATTTTGTTTTTTTAAATTTGGTTTTATTATGCAATGTTTACATAGTACCTATTTAACACTCCTAATCTGAAAATAAAAATTCCAAAAAGTATGAAAACTGGGAACTTCTTGAATGTAACTTAAGCCAAATGTTTCACAGAGTGGGTGCTGAATTTCAATGTATGAGTTTAAAGGTATGTGTGGCCCACAGTAATTTGCTTTGTCTAGCACCTTATTATACTTTTTCAGTTTTCCATTGCCTTTCCCATATGATGTGTTTAATTTAAAAGAATAACAGTCAGTTTAATTATTTTATTATTACTACTTAACCTAGCAATATGCTTTTCTTATATTTTCTTATTTTCATGTGTATGTCTATATGGCATGTGCATTTGCTTGTATGCCAATTTGTATGTGTATAATTGCACATGTGCAAGTGTGTGAGTACATTTGGAGGGCCCCAGCTAATGTTGGAGCCTCCTTGACTTCTCTCCACTTTATTGACTTGAGGCCACTTAGTTGAACCCAGAGAGCTCACAAGGAGTCTAGCTAGCCCGTTTGCTCAGCGGTTCTGTCTCTGCCTTCTTAGCAATGTAATTACAGATATTCCACTATGCCCTCCTGGCATTTGCATGAGAGTCTGGGAATCCAAACTCCTGTCTTCATGCTTGCTGTTTAAATGGCTGAGTCATCTCTGTAGCTCTCACAATTATCTTTTAACTGAAGTATCTGTTTATTGTATTATGATAGTTTAATAAGCCTTTGATAATTTCGTACAGATATACTTTGATAGTGTTATACTCCCACTCCTGGATCTATCCCCCCATCAGTCTCCCAACTTCATGACCCCTTTTTAAATTTTTTGAAATAAACCACTAACTGCAGTATGTACCGCTATTATGTGACAAGTCTTCCTAGCAGCTTGCCTTTTCTGGGTAACCCTCAGCCGTCTTTATTATTTACTCTTGGAAAGAGGGGCCTAGTGAATCAGTCAGTTTCAGAAACTTCCTGAAACTACTTTGAATGTTTTTGCCTTTTGTCTTAAGGTACTTCCCTGGGAGCTAGAATGTTTCAGTCCGGAAGAAACTGCTCCAGAACAGCCTCTCATATATACGTGGATGTGGGGCCGAACGCTGGATCCTGGCTGACTTGAACTCTCCCTATACCAATAGCTATCAACTGTTATAACTCATGTAGGAGTGGAGGCTTGTAAGCTCCTCCCTACTCCACGCTGGACTGGCTTGATCATGTGCTGGTCTTTGATGTCTGTCTTCTGCTCAGGAAAAAAAAGAACTGTCAGTGTGTCTCCTAATATTACTATGCCACATTTTCTGCCTTCATAGATGTGGTGAGCTCTAATAAATAATCATTCCATCCCTTTCTGTTGAATCTTATGTAATTTGATCATTTTTTAATCTTTAAAATATCTTATTTTCACCTTAATATTTTTTGATCACCAGTTCCACAATTTGTAAACTTTTCTTCAGCTTTGTTACATGTATTATGGACAATGTCTTTCAACTCCATGATTTACACTCGGGTCTTCTTATAGATCGCAACTCTTTCCTGGAATGTCTTACATCTTTAGTCCTTGAATCATAGTCATCAAATCTCTGAAAGTTAGTTCTACTTTCTGAAACATATGCAAAGTTTCTGTTTGTTTTGCTCAATCATGCTCTTGTTTGTTACTGTCTTTTTCTGAGGTAAAATTTAATTTTGCAACTAGTCTTCAGGCTAAGGACATAACCCTTTAGTATGCCTTGTGGTAGAGATGATTAGAAATGTGTTTCGGTGTTTCAGAGAGTAATGTGTTTCTGCTCAGCCTTAAGATGTCTATACTGTGGTGTGTGTCTGTGTGTGTGAGTGTGTGTGTGTGTATGTGTGTGTGTGTGGTGCTAGATAAAACCCAGGAACATCTGCTTGCCAAACAGACAGACACCCTGCCACTGAGCTGTAGCTGCAACCCCAGCCCTTGCTGCTCTACTCTATCTCTTCAGACATGAACTGAAATCCTGAGGCTTTTACAAAGAGATCTCTGTTGTTGGTGGCTCTCAATTCCCACTGAGATTCCCCAATTTTCAGATCTAATTAATATTTTATGTCCACTTTTGATGTCTGCTATATTTAACTGTGTCCCTGTGGGAATCTGTTATTTTGGGTATTGGCTTATAGATGACGACTATGTAAAACCATCAAAAAGCACCACATTTTGCGTAAGCAGATTCTCTGAAGCAAGCGTCTTCCCTATGAAGATCCTCTCATGCTTCCCTCGCTCTAGCCCTAACACTTCATTGCTTGCTGTTTGTGTTTATCTCTACATGATGCCTTCACAAACTTCTTTTCAAATGCTTGGCATTTCTACAATTTTCCGAGGACAGTGGTGTCTTCTAAACTGGAGACAGAGATGCAAGCCACATTATTGTTATTCCAATTACTATTATTATTTTCCTTCTTTTCTATTGTTTCTTTTTTGCATCTGTGCCTTCCTCTGCCACACTATGCTTTAGTCATGTTTTCACTTTCCCTCATTGACTTTTTTCTTCCTTTCATTCATTCTCTGTCTCTGTCTCTGTCGTCTCTCCCTCTCTCTCTCTACCTGCCTCCCTTCTTCCCTCTTTCCCTCTTTCCCCAGCCTCCCCCTCTCTCCTTTTGATGCAGGATTTCATATATTCCAGACTGGCCTAAACTGGCAATAGAGAATATAGATAACCTTGGCCGTCTAGTATCCTGTTTCTGTCTCCTGGGATTACACATTTGCTGCCATGCCCGGTTTTGTGAGGATGGAACCTAAGTCTTCATTATAGGCCAGCACTTCATCAGCTGAGCTACATCCCGAGCCTTTGGTTCATGTCTCTGTGGAGAGTTTTGAAACCATTGATTGATATAATGGTATTGGATTATCACATCAAAGAAAGATTGTGATGACTGCACTGGAGATCAAAGGAATCCTAGCTTAGCTTGGAAGGCCTTTCCAAAAAGTTACAGC
Organism: Ellobius talpinus; assembly: GCA_001685095.1. NCBI lineage: Eukaryota > Metazoa > Chordata > Mammalia > Rodentia > Cricetidae > Ellobius > Ellobius talpinus. The sequence continues at coordinate 11,773 of LOJH01004909.1, forward strand.
ATATTTTAATACATCTGAAACATTCTTTTCACTGGAACATGTCCCTTTAAAACTTTATTAAACTCAAATTCTTCTTAACTAATTAAACATTCTCTTCACTTCTTTTACTCTTGTAATTTGCTCATTCTTTTCACAGGATACACTTGCTATTTTTCTTGCCTTTCTGTGAGACGTCTAAAAATTTATTGAGGAGATTTTTAAAAAAATCCTTTTCAAATGAGTCAAAAAACCCACAGAGGTCTAGAAAAAAACATTTTTGGAAAACTGAATGGCTTTTCTCTTTTCTTGTAAGCCAACTGTTCTGGAAATACCTCCTTTTTTTCAGGATGATTTGCTGACACTTCAAATCTTGAATCCAAGGTGCTGATTCCTGCAGTTTGAGGTTCTGGGAATTGCTTAAAGTTATAGCTTCCTTGGAAATAATCATGTTGATGTCAAAGAAAGTTTGTAGAGCTATGAAGAATCATAATTACGTAACCTGCTGCTGTGGAGTGCAGGCTGATGGATAAAGGACAGGTTTAACAACGGTGCTAACAGCTGAGCTTTTGTCGATCTTTTATTTTTAAAGCTAGCCATGAGTACCTTGGGCTATAACTTCCATTCAAAGCCAATAAATGAGGGATTGCTGCAGTGAGAGTAAGACACAAAGCCAACAGGTTATAAAAATGTGATCAACTATGCAAAACTGCAAACAAACTCATAGCATTGGTTGAAAAAAAATGGATTATTGATGCAGTATGTGGTACAGGGCATTTATATGGATGTTTACAAACTGTGAAGTAGCAAGAAGAAAGTGGACCTGGAGAGATGGCTCAGTGGGTAAGAACACTTAGTGTGCAAGCACAGAAACCTGAGTTCAAATCCCAGCAACCACGTTAAAGAGAAAAAAGAAAGCAACCTGGCCATAGGTATGCATGCCTGTAATCCCAACACTGTTTGTTTGGGTCACTGGGCTGCCTGCCTAGCTCCAAGTTCCAATGAGCGACCCTGTCCCAAAGAATAAGGTAGAATGCGATAGTGCAGGACACCGGATGTCCTTTTCTGATCTCCCCCGTTGCATGCATGTACATCTGTATGTGCTGTATACACATACACTATACTCACAAGAATATACACAGGCATAAAACATAATAACAATAGTCATACTAGGGAGAGGCTATGTTGTTACATTATTTATTGTATCAATAAAAATTATAACATTGTGGGACTGTTTTTTCATTTGCTGTCCTTGCAGAGAACCCATGTTCAGTTCCTAGCATCCACACTGGGACGGTTATAACCCCTTGTAACTTCAGTTCCAGGGAAGTCAACATCCTCTTCTTCCCTCCCAGGCAACCACATGCACAAGCACACGCTAAGGCATACACAATTACATACATAAGTAAAAACTAAAATTAATCTTTAAAAAATGAAAACAAAATATAACATTGGAAAATTTTCATAATACTTCCTTGAAATTAATAGTAATTTAAAGTGTTTTAGAAGTGTCACATTTATCTTAAGCATTGATTCTAAGTTACATAGTTCTTACATATTGCTATTGCCTAGTACAACACGTCTTTATATCTGTTGCAGTCTTAATTCATCATTTTAAATATTTGTTATAATGTTATATTAACAGGTTTGTCCTTACTTTCTTTTATTTTATGTGCACTACATTTATGCAGCACCTCCAGAGGCCAAAACAGGCTGGTAGATACCCTGAAACTGGCATTAAAGGGGCCTGTGAGAAACCCATTGTGGATGCTGGGACCTCATCCTTGATACTCTCTAAGAGCTGATGTGGGATTCCCCTCTGTATGTGGTGAATATGTTTTATTGCCATTGATTAATAAAAATGCTCCTTTGGTCTATGGCAGGGAAGAATATAAGTAGGTGGGAAAACTAAACTGAATGTAGAAAAAGAAGGCAGAATCAGGCAGACACCATGTAGTTGCCAAATGAGAAAGATGCCAGAAGCTTACCAGTAAGCCTATAACTGTATTGAAAATTACATAATGTGTGTATATTTTCTATTACATAAGACTATATTTTTGCTGGAGTTAGGTTGAGTACAATATATAATATTATTTTGGATAACTAAAAAATATAATAAAAGGTGAGTGGAACTGGCCAATAGGAAGAGAGCTAACTTAGCTTGCATGGAGACATGGGCTCTATCCAGTGTCATATAAACGAGGCACAACAGGTCATGTCTGTAATCCTAGAACCAGGGAACTGGGTGGGAGGAGTGATGAGAAAGTCAAGTTCATCCAGAGAGTTTGAATCCTGGGCTACATGAGACTATCTAAAAATTAAAAGATAAAGAACGGTCCGACGACACATCCAGGTTTCGTTTCATTTTGTTGTTATGTTCTCTGATTGGTTTATGCAAGTGATGGCACCTTACTAAATGGTTGGTAGATAAGATGAAATTTATTAATTTTTGTAAGATTTTTCTTTGCTGATCATGGGTAGTTACATCAGTTCAGTTTTTCTTGTAACTGTTTCCAACATTGCATAAAAACTATACTGACACATTTGTAAGCTTAAGTTTCCTTGTACACATTTGTGAGAGCTGTGTAACAGTGTTTACAGATTGGTATAATAGTATTAGCAGTGGCAGCTTGCTCCTGAAATGGCTATGTGAAGTACTTAGAGTGACTTCCCTTTTCTTTGTATACTCATCAACACATGATATTATCTAGAATTAAGCCTCTTTATTGGTTGTACAACACTAAGCTATCAGCTGTGAAACCATGTGCACAAAAACAGCAAAAATGCTTGCAGCAAAAACTTATACCAATAACACAAAAAATATATATTTATATGTATATACATCCTATATATGTATACATATGTATATACATGTAACTAATACAATCAATGAAAAGGAGGCTAGCAACTTAGAGTAAGAGACGTAAAAGAAGTTCAAGCGAGGTTAATTGAGAGGGACTAGAGTAGAGAGGGGAAGTGTTGTAGTTCTATTATTCTATTTAAATTAAAACACTGAAAAACTAAAGTTAGAACAGAAAATCAAAAATCAAAGTTTTAAGATACACAGTCCTGTGATTATCATGTGGGATATTTTGAAAATTTAGGAAGCAAATGAATGTGCTTAATGTTGAGTGTTGACGAAAAGAACCACAAGCCAATCCTCAGGTTGTAAGAAGACCACACTTCTTGTTGGCAGATGGCTAAATGACACCAGCCTTCATTCCTCTACTATAATTTCTCCTTGTAATCAGAGCAACTGCTTCCTCTAGGAAGTCAATTGACTAGATAGTCAATGAGCTCTCAGGCTGTAGTTCACATCAATTCCAATTTCCCCTAGGAAAAAAGAAAATATTACAAAGCTTTTTAGAACAGACATGCATTTTAGAACAGACTGGCCTCAGACTCACAGAGCTCTGCCTGACTCTGCCTTCCACATGTTTGGATTAAAAGTGTGAGCCATTGCACCTGGCTTCGCTACCACATCTGATGACTTGAGCTCCATGTCCAGGACCCACATGGTGGAAGGAAAGAACTGACTCCCACAGATTGTCCTCTTAACTATACCTACCCCATGGCACATGCATGTACAAACATAAAGTAATGAAGTAATAAAAATTCAAACCTACCGATGTAACCACAGTGTGGATTAATACTCTTTTGTTTGTATCAGCATAAGATTAAACATCAGAACCATGATTTTAACACTGGATTTACACTTCTATTTCAGTGATTCTCAGCCTTCCTATTGCTGTGGCCCTTTAATACAGTTCCTAATGTTGTGGTGACCCCCGACCATACAATTATTTTTGTTGCTACTTCATAACTGTAATTTGTGTCTGTTATGAATCATAATGTAAATATCTGTGTTTTCAATGGTCTTAGGTGACCCCATGAAGGGATTGCTTGAGCCCCAAAGAGGTCACAACCCACAGGTTGTAAACAAATTGATCTATTTATTCTATGTTCTTGGGCCTTGTGGACCTCCGTTTTCTCATCTGTAAAATATCCCCGAATATAGAACGGATAAAGCTCTCCATGCAAAGCACCCAGCATTACTTGAAGTATCAAAAAACATTCCGATTGGTGGGAACATCCACTTATTATCACCTTCCAGAGAAAGCATTAGGAGGCCTTTTACTCTCTGTGATGTCATCATTTTGTTTCCCACTTACATCCATGTCCTGCAGATGTGTGACTTGTCTTCTGTATATTTGCTAGGGCTTAAAAAATCATACTGCTCCTGGGTGGGTCTACAGGCCTCAGACATAAAAGCCTCCACCCTTACAGTTGTCCCTCAAATAAAAGTTACAGTGTCACCACAGACACTCATATGTTCTGGATTACAGTTATCACCAAAGGAAACAGTTTCGCCTCAAAGGACCGAAAAGCAAGATTAATTCTGGAGCAAATATGAGTGACCATGTCTCAGGAACACATATTTAGATCTCCAGAAATATAATGTCCTAACATGGAAACATTCTTATGGAGTTTAGTAGTAACACATCAAAAAGATTTATAAATCAAGACATTTTTTAAAAAATGTATTGATGTAACCATAAGAGGATGTGTTACAGCAAGGTGGTGGAATCTCTCATACAGGCCTCAGATGCTAGCTGATGACATTCTTAGCTTTTGGGGTGGTGGAACCTACTGCCCTGTTAAATTAATACAATCCAAAATGTGTTATCTATTAATCACAGGATGTTGCTGCCAGCATAGAGGTGGTCCAGAAACGGCCTTTCAGAAAGAAAACTAGCCCGAGATAAACTATATTTAGGCTCTGGATTTGCAGCATTGGAACCTCTCTTTATCACCGCATATAAATGGTAAAATCAGCCTTTGTGCACATAACTTCTTTGCAGGACTTCTTATTTACATGGTTTAGCCCTTGAAGATTTCCCTTGAATTTTTGGTGGGTTGTTTGATCCGCAACCAAAGGACTACTTTCAATATTTAATAGTTGTTTGCCCAGGGATTTTTTCCCCATCACTTCCTAGATGTGTCCAACTAAGACATTCCTCCTCTAATCTTTTACTGTGTTTATGTTAGAGGAGACACTGAAGGCCAAATGAGTTAAGTGACAACATTTAAATATGGAAAAAGTAGCGTGACATCACAAGTCACAGTGCAACCTGTCATCCTGTTGGTGCTGGGAGGAATGGATGGGGGTACCATAACACCCACCAGTCAGGAATTCTCAGCAGGTATTTGTTACTTTATTGGAGATGCTTAAGGCAGCATCACCTCCCTCTGCTCCATGAGTTTCTTTAATTGCTATTGACTCCAGGTAAGTATTGAGTTCAAGAGCAGCATCCACAGTGATGGTGCAAGTCTGGTGGAGGCTTGGGTGGAAATGGAAGTGAAAATGTTGTTCTTATGTTCTAAGGTTATACTAGTGATTATAATAATATCTCTCTTTATCAAGTCAGTCCCTAGAAAGAATAGGAAAAGGAAGAGCACACCTGCCTGTAAGATGTTCCTCTGACCATGGAATTATTATGGAAAACAGTTCCCATTTATTATGAAGCAGGTACATGCCAAGCACTCTGATAGGGTCTTTATTGGGTTAGGGTAATTGAGCCTGCCGGTTCTATGGAGATGGAAGTGCTAAAGAAAAGACATTCCCAGCACCACATACTATGGCAGTTATTCAAGTATAAGTAATCCTAACAGGTACTGTGTGTTCATGAAGGGACAACACAGCCCTGGAGAATGGTGGTCAACCTTTTGTGCTTTATGATGTTCAATACAGGACACAATCTGAACACTTCCTGGTGAGAAGCAGAGGGCTAGAAGACAGAACAATTTCCAAATATGATGATAGTAAATGTTTTTGTTTTAGTGGCTATTTCATTTTATTTGCCTTTCACACAATGCCTCACTATGTATCCCAGGCTGGGCTTGAACTCAATTTACAAGCTAGGGTTATTTAGAAGGATTAGAGGTGTACATCCCTACCCTAGACTCCTCCAAGCTGTTCTGGTAGTTCACTGTTTAACAGCTGGTCTTAGGAAGTTGGGAAGTGGATTCTGTTTTCCCCATCAGTTTGAATATGTACATTTTACATTCCTCATTTAGCCTCTCTAATCAGAAAGCTATACTCTAATCAGCATCAGGTGCTTTCCCACACTCACTGTTGATATCAACAATAGTATAGTTTCAGAATATTAAATTTAATAAAAGATTTAGTGACTTATCCAATCCTCCCATAAATCTTTGAGAATTGACATCATCCCTGTGGAAATATGTAAATCCCAGCACAGAGCTGACTACATACTTGCCCATGGGCAAGCAGCTAGAGAGGGCAGGTAGGGATCCACTTGAGCTGCCTCATTGGGACTCTTGTTCTTCACAATACAACTACGGTGCCTAGAACCAATACATTACTAACACTGTACAAATTAAAACTCACCTAAGGTCAGCTTAGCCAGTTGCATAAGAAATGGACTGGGTAGCTTAGTTATTATCTCTCTTTCCTTCTCACTATACCTTGCTACTCTGTCATTTTAAGATGGAGTCATTTTAAGATGGAGAGATTGACAGGAGCATGAAGTGTGCTGAATCTCAGAAAATCCAGTTGGGAACCGCGGTCCTCTGTAAACGTACGGGACAGAAAATGAACTGTCTTCATGCATAATTAATGTATAAACACTGGGTCCACTGTCATTCTTCACTTTCCATTTCACAGTTTTGGAAACCTGTCAGGGTGAATATTCCAAGCAAAAGGGAGTCTGAAGAGTTGGAGCACAAACCTTGAAAACCTGCCAGAGATTTCTGAAAGAGATAAATATCAGAGTTCAGCCTCTGATAAGGAGGACAGTTGCCCTTGGTGGTTAGGGTCTTTGCTTTCTCTCCTTTTGTTGGGGATCTTCTGGCTTTAAGCAATAGACCATGGTAAAGGGGGCAAAGTGGGAGGATGGCTCCACATTGGTCCTATTGTGGTTGTCCTGTGTGTGAACTATGATGGGAATGAGGATGTTCACTGACTGACATCATTGATTAAGACGTTGCTTCACACCGTATCTATTCATGCATTCTTTAAGGAGAAAAATGAAAAAAACTCCCTCTTGGTCCAAGTAGCATGTTTCTATCTTTGTTGTTCTCTACAAATAGAAGTTGTAGTATCAATGAAGATGATATTTGTAATTTTTAATTGTGCTTTTTTTATAGTTCATGCTGTGTTTATTAATACTGAGGAAGATCCCGAAGTGCCAGCATTATATGCGCCATACCTATTGCCTTATCCACTAGTATTAGAAGCTCCCAGGAACCTGGGTCTTCCTGTTGGCATCCATCACCACAAGATTGTCTCTGATAAACATCACCTTGGTTACTTTGGAACAGTCAGTAAGAGGCATAACAAACATGAGTTTCTGAAGAACAGTCATCCTTGCCCTGTAACTACTTTGGTCAGTGAGCAGACATTTACAGAGGGGGCTATAGACAAAATGTGACACCTTCTCCTGACCTGGGAGTGGTGACTTGGAGCTACTATAGATTTTTGTGATCCATGATCATATAACCCTGAACATGTCTGATCTCATCAAATTTGTGTGGAGGGGATGATTTGTGGATGAGGGCCAAATTCTTCAACAGACTCAGGGGAACATGAGAAAGAGGAGAACAAAAAGGAGGAGGGATGAAAGAAGTGCAGGCTATAAGATAAGGACCCTTCATGCTAAGTGAAATATCATGGGTAAGTGAGGACTAATCCTTGGGGCATATATAGAATGTGTGAGAGAGGGCCTAGGAGAAACTTTTCTGCTTTGGCCTAAGTATTTCTTATGAGTCTCACCCACCCTTCCTTCCTTCCTTCCTTCCTTCCT
>LOJH01004909.1:19728-34459 GCA_001685095.1 Ellobius talpinus
CTTCCTTCCTTCCTTCCTTCCTTCCTTCCTACCTACCTACCTTTCTTCTTCCCTTCCTCCCTTTCTTTAGGACAGGAACCCACAGATGATCAGCCTGCCTTTGGCTCTGAATGCTCTACTGAGACTAAAGGAGCGCATCAACACTGTTCTCCAAACTAAAGTTGGTGGAAAGAACATCAATACCCTGAGCCCCCACAGGATAGGACGAGGGTGCTGCAGACCGGATACAAAGGAGAATGTCTTTGTCTCTGTCCTAGTGTGTCACCACTGGGAATGTAACTTGGCTCCAAGCTGAATTTAAAGTTAAACTAATTAATTGAAATGAAAAGAAAATAAAAGAAGGAATTGGAAACACCAGCATGAGGTTTTGGCTTACATGAGGAAACATTCACTATTCATTAGCAGCATGGAAAATCTGGAGTCAGGTTAATCAGGGTTCAGGCTTGCCCAGCACTTCTTAGATGTGATCCTGTGAGTAGGAGAGAAAGTCAGGAGTACATGAGAAGCGAAAAGAGACCCTTGTACTGAAATCTGGTTTAACTCTCTCTCCAGCTGATAATCAAGAATTTCAGTACAATTAACAAAATCATCCATGGAGACTGCCTAGATAGAGATGAAATTCCTTTTTGTGGAATAGATCAGATGCAAATGTTAAAATGCTATGAACCATTTTTATAGTCATAACATATGTCTTAAATCTTGGGTAACCTATGTTAAAGGATCCCTTTAACCTTATGACCTGTAGTTTTCTGTACTCTTAGCCAATTGTCTACATGAAACTTATGTCTTATTACAAAGGCAATAGGAGTCAGAGTATATTACTTTTGAGTCAAATAAGAGGAATAATGAACCAGGAACCCAAATCCAGGTAACCCCAACAACAATCTTCAATGCAGAAGTGGTTTCCTGAAGCTTTTATCAATAACACTCCAAGAAATTTTTAGAGTATACTGGTAGAAACATCATGTGAGAGAAAATTCTGCTATGGATTGGTTGATGTAGTGGTCTATCAAGTTAATACATCTCCAGTGGTTTCAGTCAGAAGGTTGATAAGTCAGACACAGAGGTAGGGAATGAATGGCTTTTAAGGAGACTAAATATGGACCAATGTAATGTGGTTCCATACCTGCATCATTTCAACTCTCCATAATCATGAAGTTTGAATTGGTAAGGCTTGTAGAATCCTTAACAGAGGAGCGGAGGCCGTAAGTAAACGTCAGGTGACTTCCTCAAAAGCTCCTGTCCTATATTTTGTTTTGGCATTGTGTGTGTGTGTGTGTGTGTGTGTGTGTGTGATAGTGTCTACTCACTGGGACCTGGGACTCACTTCTTTGGCTAGGTTATCTGGCCTGTGCATCCCAGATATCCTCCTGTCTCTGCGTCCCCAGTGCTGGGATGACAAGTGCATGCAACCTTGATTTGTTTTTTGATGTGGGTGCTTGAAATTGAACTTGGGTGCTCATGCTTATGTGACAAGCACTTGATTGACACTAAGCTATCTTCAAACCCAGAGACATTCAGACATTTTTTGTACCCAATCTAATTGCCCTGGAGAATTTAACAATAAAAAAGAAACAAGCATATATTAAAATTCTGTTTCCTGTCCCATATATGCTGACTATTGAGTATGGATCACAGCCCTAAGTTTTCTTGATGGAATGATGGATAATTCCTAACATGCAGCAATGTCCTCTTCCAACTATGACTATCTGTATAGTCCATACTTAAGCGAATACCAGAGTTTTTCTCTCCCTTTCCCAAGATCTTTCTTCATTGCATCATTGCTTAACATGACTTAGGAAAATAAATTTGAGGGAGAAAATTCAATGCCCTCAGGAAAACAGAGCAATGGTGGAAGGTGCCCAAAGTGGAGGCTTCTCAGTACCAGTCCGCAGTCGCAGCTCTTAGGGTTGGAGTGAGCACATAGCTGGTGGCTTTCTTATCAGTGTGCTTGTAAATTGGGGCATAGCAGAGCATTCATTTGCTCCTAATGTGCTTGTGGGACTTGGATAAAAGAAGCTAATAGCATTACCTGGGCAGCCCAGCATCTGAATGATCACCTGCAGACTTGTAGGCTGACAACCCAAAGCATTTGCTCTTAAGGAGAAAAAAATAGAGTCCATTTCCTATATCCAGGCTGCTTTGCTTAGAGGAGAGCTCTGTGTGGATCCCTGTTCCATCCCAGCATTCCTTTAAATAACAAGTGCTATTCTTGGTTAGACAGAGGAAAAGCAGGTTAATCAACACTTTACCAAAGACACAGGAAAAGCAGTAGCCTTGTCACATAGTTTTAAAGGTTGCTTATAAGGTAGAAAACAAGCGGCAAATTGAATTGCTTCCGCAAAGACAGTCAAGGTCTTTAGTTTTTCTGAGTGTAAAGGGTCTTAGCTTTATGGCCACAACAAGCTAGAGACCCATTAACAGTCTCCCTACCCACTGTGCAGCCTTTCCAGAGAATCTGGTACACATTCAGCATGTGGTGAGTTAAGTAATGGAGATGTGGACACCTGTCTGGCGTGCATGAAGCAATGAATTAGATCCCCATCACGCTGAAACGATCATGATATCGCATGTTTATAATACAGCACTTTGGAGGTAGAGGCAAGAATATCAATTTTCAAGACCATTAGAGTCGATATACTGAGTTCAAGACCAACATGGGTTGTCTCAGAATAAGCAAATCAATAAAAAAATGCGTAAGCATCAAGTTCAATATGCTGTCAATTATTTAATGCAGATTCGTGTTGTTTACACGCTAGGCATGTGCTATATCTCTGAGCTCTACCCTCAATCCCTCTTTCAAAGATGTATTTATATGTGTGAGTACCTGCATGTATTCATATGCAGCATGTGTGTGCCTAGTGCCTGCAGAGGACATAAGAGGGCAAAGGAGCCACTGGAACAGGAGTTATGAGCCATTATATGGGTTCTGGAAATGGAGTCCAGATCTTCTGCAGGAGCACTGAGTAGTCAGTACTCTTAACTGCTGAGCCATTTCTCCAGCCCTCATATATTTAATGTATATTTTGAAATAGAGTCTCACTAAGTTTCCTAAGCGAGCCTATAACCTGTGAACCTGGCGCCTCAGCCTCCTGTAGAGATTAGGTTACAATCCATTGCCTTCAGGTTCAAGTTCTCTCAGATAGTTTTACGTTGAGGTTGAGCTAACACTATGTACAGATTCTCTCATTAATTTTCATAACACATTGCTACCATTAAATTGAAAACAGCATATTCAGTTTGCATCCATGGCTCACATTTTCTTTTTCTTGCAGTACTGGGGTTTGTGAGTAACAGTGAAGCCCACACTACCCCCTTCTGGGATGGAGAATTAGTGTCCCCTGCTTGCCACAGATGAAAATCCTCAGGGCTCCTGCAAGAAATCTGCATTTTAGCAAAATCCTCTTTTGCTCACAATGATTCCTGAGCACGTGAGGATCCTAGAGGGCATTAATGGAATGATTGAGAGGATGGTTTCTGGAAAGTTCTTCATACTCTTGTCTCATCTGCCATTCCTTAATGACTTCATATTTGCCCTGACTTAGACCCATCAATCTTCCTGCCCATGATTTTCCTGGAAGAAAAAAGATGCTATTCAAACAGAAGAGAGTGCACCTTATACTCACCATTTGAGAGCCATTCTTTCTGGAATAGACCGTTTTTTTAACTCTAATTTTGGCTAGCTCTTACTTATTTACTCATTTTATGATTATCATTCTTTGTGGTAGTTCAATAAGAGCGGGCAGGTCCATAGTCACCGTATTAGTTAGATTTCTCATTGTTGTGCCAAAATGCCAGGCAGAAGCAACTTAAGAAAGGAAGGGTCTATTTGTCTCAGTTTCAGGGGGCGTGGCAGCAGGAACGTGAGGCAGCTGGTCACATTGCATCTACAGTTAGGAAACAGACTGTGATGAATGCTTGGGCTCAGCCCACTTTTCATTCTTTTTAATTGAGCTCCAAGAGACCAGTCCACAAAACAGTGCTGTCCACAATTTGGGGGTGATCTTCCAACCTCTGTTAACCTAATCTGAAAGTCCCTCACATACGTGGGCAGAGGTTCATTTCCGTACTGACTCTAAATCCTGCTGAGCTACAAACCAAGATGAACCATCTCACTGACCACTTCCCTCCTTTGAATCTAGACTTCCCCTACCTCAAAGTAGTTTTTTGCTGATCTCATCACTTCTTTTTTTTAAATGAGGGTTTTATTTTTATTTCATGTGCATGGGTATCTTGCCTGCTCATATGTTTGCGCATCACTTGTGCACAGGTACTCAAGCAAGTAAGAAAGGAATGTCAGATCACCTGGCACTGGAGTTATAGGTGGTGTGAGCTGTGTGGGTACTCGGAATATAAAACCCTGGAAGAGGAGCCTATGCTCTTAACCACTGAGTCATCTCTCCAGCCCTCATTATTGTATTTTTTAACACTTTATTAACTCTTCATTCCTTATGATCACATTCTTTGCCTCTAGAATCAGATCAAAAAACCTAGGACCTATTCATTTTCTTGTCTTCAATGACTTTATTTTTAAAAATGTTTTTGGTTATATGTTTCTGTGTGTATATTTGGGAAGGGTCTATGAATATGAGTTCAATGCCTGGAGGCTAAAGAGGACATCACATCTCCTGGGAACTGGAGTTACAGAAACACAGGATGTGGATGCTGAGCCCCAAACATGGGTTTTCTGCAGAAACAGTGTGTTTTTTCCACCGGTGAGCTGTCGCTCCAACTCCCTTGCAATGATGACTTCCTCTTCCCCTTCTCTTCATCTTCTTCCTTCTGTAATGACTTTGACACGACCCTCAGCTGTGCTTCAAGTGAAGCCCAGACCTCAGGAACTTCCCTTACTTCAGATACCAGCTGTAAAACGGGGCTGCCCCAGGACACTCTCACTTACTGTCAGCCAACTACACGTTTGAGGGCTTCAGCCTTCACTATCAGTACACACAAAGTCAGAAAAGCAATTTACTTTCTGTTTTGCTGCAGGACAAATATGTAAATGAAGTAGCCAGAAGAGGAGGTGAGGGCCCAGGAGGCTCTTGGCCCCTATATCCACAGTGGTGTTCTTTCCTCCTGTTGCTCTGATGGTCTTGGCAGTACATGGCCAAGCATGCAAGGCCTTCCATATTCCAGATCCATGGGTTTTGTTGTGAGTTCCTTATGCAGGAATAATAATGGATTAAATCATCAGCCATGAAATTGAACTCCATTTCAACTGAACTCCATTTTCTTCTCCCCAGAGGTTGGTTGACATCATACGACATACATCTCTAACCATCTATCCATCTCTGTCCTGAGTCACTAGCTTAACTTCTCTGGGGACACGCCACAAGTCACCTTGTTAAAATGGAGAGAAGCCCATTGTAAGGAGATTGCCATGAGTAACAAAGATATGCCCATGACTTGAAAAACTGTGGAGATTTAAGTTGCTTCCTGTGATCTAGGGGCAAAGGGTAATGCTGTGTGGCTTTTCCTTGGGAGATACAAACAAATGTTCCACTAACCTAAAATGGGGAACTGACAAAGGCACTGGAAAAAACCAATGAGTTCACTGGGGTGACGTACAGGGTTGTGGATCGAGGGGGCAGTGACAGCTCATGAAACTTGGATTCCGGGAGTTCTCTATAATAACTTGCAGGCCTCTGGCTACATCAGAGTCTCCTCTCTCCATAGCAAGCCTTACCGTTTTCATAATGCTGGGGAAGGAGAGTCCTTGGGAATCTTGTTCCATTCAGGGACATCCTGAGACTTGTGAATTGATTACTTCTTTAATTATAATTCGTCTCCTTCCAGGATGGCATTGTTTCCATTCTGAGGGTATGGCTGCAGAGTAGCAAACAATCAGCTTACTTAGGAATTTCTCCATAGCACATGACTGTAACTCAGTCTGACAGATAGAGGACACTCTTCATGTATTTAGAAAAAATCAGCTGTCTTTGCCTCACTTGGTACTTTGTGTTGAATCAATGCCTAATAAAAACTAGGTGGTAGAATGTACATGCATTTAATTCTGACCAGGGACTCAGACTTTCTGATGCTTTACAATAACCCAGTCTTGTAATAGAATTAACTACAGACGTGGAGGTCGAATACATTTCTTATTACTTCTTCTAGGGCAAACACCATGTTAACGAAAGGGAATCACCTCTATAAAATGGCTGCAAAATGCTGTTGGATCTCTTTCTCTTATAATGAATTATTGACAGTTTATGCTTATTACACATGGTCAGAGAGAAAAACAACACCAGTTATTAGTATTTCAAGAAAACTCCCACAGAATGTTTTCAAAGGATTTTATTGTTGCTATCAAACACAACAATTGCTTTGTGAATAAACAAATGGGTAATATATACATTTTTGTTCCCCAAATCACTGGATGCCATGGCTAAAACGCTCTGTCTGTCTCTTAGCAGAGACAGTAAGAGAAGAAAAAAACCAAGCTTTCGCTTTAAATAAGATTAAAGCAGCCATGATATTGAACCTTAACCCTATTCATGTTGTGCTATGGGAATTGATTCTGCCAATAGATTCGGAGTATCAGCCTTAGAGTATAGCTAGCTTCTTATCTGCTGACATGATCTTTCATCAGGAAAGAGGAGATAGTCAACTCTCTCTTGTTCTCATGTTAGCTTGGATGGTAGGAGTAGAGCATGTGTCTTGCTGTTGGTCCTCTTTCCCCTTGGGCAGAACATCTGTGTCAGTGTCTAACCTGTCCTGTATCAGGGAGTGTTCATCCCTATTATACATCTAAATAAATTTGAACCTCTGCCATACTCTTGTGGATTCTTGCTACAGTGGTGCCTATGCAAATAGAGGTTATCTTCAGAAAATGAGGGTGGATTTGAAACCACAGCAATGGGGTGCTTCATGGGCAGTTGTGGGCCTGTGAATTGAGGAGCAGTTTCCTTCTTTTAATATGTCTCAGTCAACTCTATCCTGAAGAAGAACAAGGGAAATAAAAGAGCTGAGTCCTTTTTGTGTTCCTAAGTCTGGAACATGAACATATAACCTGGTAGCTAAATGATGTGAAGTGAGTTACTAAGTTCCTAATGTGAGTTCCCTCGTCTGTGGAGTGGGATAGCGACTCTTTTCTGAAAGTAGCACTGTAGTCAGTGTTCTCTTATTGTAACATAAACCTTAAGTAGAGATAAGGAGATGTTTCAGTTAGCAAAGAACACATCTCACAAGCTGAAGAACCTGAGTTTGGAGTCCCAGAACTCATCTAAAGAGCAGAGCATGGGGGCTGCAGAGACAGCTCAGCAGCCAATAGCACTTACTGCTCTTACAGAGAAGCACAGTGCAGTTCCCACTGTGCACACAGCATCTCACAGCTGTCTGGAACTCTAGTTCCAGGAGATCTGATGCCCTTCTATTGCCTCTGTGGCATCTGTAGGTGTGTAGTATGTATGAACATACACAAACAAACACACATAAAAATAAAATAGGAATGGGGTTTTAACTGGGTGGAAGAAGGCTAATACAGAAAAGGAAGAAAGGAGAAGGAACAAACCACACCAAGGATTTTTGATAAAGAATCAAGGAATTGTATTTGTGTAAATTTATATAAAATACATGTAAGTGTGTGTGTGTGTGTGTGTTAAATGAAGTTATGCCTCTTGGACTGAAAATGACCCCTACAAGAGCCATAGACTATCTGACAAAGGCCCCAGGGCCAGTCACAGGAAACTTCTGTTCAAATAATATAAGCTATTATTGCTGCTGTCCTATGTTGCTCTCAGAGGTTAACTGTAAGTCCCCTTTGCTAAAGACACTATGCATTTTTGACACAGGACCCAGAAGATTAAAGATGGATCTGACCTGAAAGGCTTCCTCTGGTCTAGCTTTCACACAGGAGAAAGTACTATGTAGGCTGCAAAGGGAGGAAGGCTATTAATGGTCTTTTCCTGTGATACCAATGAACTTTAACAGTGACCAGTATGGCAAGATATCACAAAAGGTGCAACAGTGGACCTCATATCCTGGGGTAACCAACAATTGCCTAATTGGACTTAAGGCCCACACTATAGGAGGGAAATAACGCCTGATACTAGCCAAACTTTCCAGGGCTAGTGAGGTCATGGATCTATGTCAGGTCCAGCCTGACATATTCGTCTAGCTTTTTGGGGAAGAGTGAGGATTGAGAAAGAAATAGATAAGAGACAATAAACAGAGTCGGGAGAACATCCAGTAAATACTGAGATTTACCTCACATTTATTTCTCATAGCCATTTTATACCCCAATCCAAAAAGGAGGGGGAAGGCAAAACACTGCCTTACCAAGATATAAAGAGTAATAACATAAATACCTTTTCAAGACCCAAAACATCAAGTAATCGCACCCTACATCAAACATCCTGTTAGTGGCCACACCTTGGGTCAAAATTCCTGTCATATAACCTTGAAAGAGCAAGAATAGGTCTGAACTCTGACCTGTACTCAAGATGGAGCAGATCCTCTTCTGTGGACTCCCACACATCTTAGGAGAGAATATGCTACCACCACTTTACTAGAATGGCATAATTCCTAACTTCATTACAAAACTGATCCTTGTAGTCACAGACAAGTGCAGCTCTCACGTCCATCAAGAGAGCACCTCATTACAGAAAACAATGACCAACAGAGAAAGCCACAATAGGTCACATGCAGAGGTCAAGAGAGTGTGGAAAGCCAGCCCCCAATGGCTGCTCACACAACACAACACAATTCCTGTTCCTAAGACTCAAGAACATTACAGAAGAGGGTCAGAATAATTTTAGGAGCCAGGAGACTAGGAAATCTGCTATGAGATTGTGTCTCCTAGGGATGATGAAGAAGCTTCATCCATGCTACTGCAACAATATAGATGCCTACACAAGACTGGAGCCATGACAGTGTCAGTATGCATATGACCACGAGGTCCCACCACTAGACAACTGACTGCTGAGAGGGAGAATTCACCTCACCAGCACAAAGTGGTTAGATCTGAAATCATAGACACATAGACAATACAAACAGACTTAGAGTGCTGAATTCATATATTTATCCATATGTATGTAATGATGATAATGAGTGCATCTGATTGAAAGGGTGTGAGGTGGGAAACATGGGAAGGGATTGGAAGAAACAGGAAAGGAGGGAAGTGATGTAAGTATATTTCAATTAAAAAGCATAAAATAAAATTTAAGAAGCTGACTATAGAGGTACAGACCTCAGACCTGTAATCCTAGTATTGTGAAATGAGGGACAGTGCTAGGAGGATTTCTGGGGACTTCTAAGCAGGCTTACCTAGCATACAGGGTGAAGATATTGAGTCACTGTGTCTCAGCCAAATGATCTGAAGAACCTAAGTTATTCCTTGAACTCCACATGTACTGTATATGCAGGTTCACACATACACACACACACACACAAATACAATGCGTGCACATAGTGTGTAAAGTCATTGTGACACAGACCTTTAGTGCCCTGGACATCATCTCTTTCCTTTTGGTCTCAAGTTTTCTATCACTTCATGTACGCTTAAATGATGAGAATAGGGACTGTGGTTCCGGAATTCTTTCCACCATGTGTGTCCCTGGCTATCTACACTCTAAGCAAGTCACCCAATATAAAATACTCCCATTTTCTATTTCTTTGGGTCTTCATTTCCTTATGTCACCTGAAATATTTTTTCTTATTACTCCATATTGGTTATATAGAATGTCAGCCATTAACTTAGAATGATAAAGATATTTTTTTCCTCCCCTAAAATAGCTAGTATTCATCCTGCATGAACTTCCCAAGAGGTAGTTCCAAACATCCACAAAATGACCTTGAAATTGTGTGCACATTAGCTAAGGTCAACAATCAAAAGCCTTGCTAAGAATGAGAGGGTGGAGTGAGAAGGAAGCAAACTCCCAAGTTTATCAGGTTACTGGGACCCCACTAGAAGTGACAGAAAGGGGTTCCTAGTAGGTGCATGTAGTGCTTGGTCAAAATAGCTCCATATGATGGACATGGATGGAGGATACAATGTGTTGTTGCCTGAGAGGATGCTAGAGTGGTGTAGGATATGTATCTTTGCTGTGAGAGAGCAAGGTATGGGGTGTTCGGGCTGGGCTTAATTCAGACTCCCTGAGAGTGATATCAGCTAGAACTGCAGCATTGACCCAGACACTATCAGGAGAACTCACTTTATTTGTGGAGAACTCGAACCTAAGGAATGGAATCAGTGTTGAATGTTGAAGTTTGGGTATGATATGAGTCAGGGAACATAGAGATGAGACTTGTTACCAGAGCCAGGAGTCAAAGACAGACTTGTGCTCATGGAAAATACTAGAGAAATTAGAGACTACTTTGGGGTGCCCTCCTTGTCCATGAGTTATTGTACAATTAACCAATATTAGGCTCAATGTATTCTGAGAAAAACTGTGTCTGTATTAGTTATGTGAAAACTTCTAAAAACATTTTTCTCTAAACAATGTAAATGCTAGCTTCATCATACATAGGCTGTGTTAAGCAGACAAAATAATCTAGAGCTGATGTGAACTATATGGAAGACATATGTAGGCTAGGCACATACATTGCACTGTTTCCTTGGTATCTTGGGATTTGGACAGTGAAGCTAGAGAAGATAAAGAGGCCCTGGCAGGAACGCCTGCCACCAGTCCCTCAGGGATGTTGCAGACAGCTGTGTTATGTTATGCTTTTGACCTAGGTCTTCTTATTCTTTCTCACTATCGATCATGTCAGTCAGCAGGGACACCAGGGGCTTATAGGTAAAAATGTTTGGTGCACTCTAGTGAGAAGCTGCTCTTAGTTGCTTTTTGTCCACAGACAACTCACAATGTTCTTTGAAAATTGACTGGGCTGTTAGTCCATGTTTTTTTCCCGTATTATCCCCATTCTGTATATATTTATTTTGTGCCAACAGAGGTTATGGTTCTGAAGCATAGCACATGTTACATTTCAGTCAATGTTTTCCTTTAAGAGCCCTAGTTTGCCTGTGGTCAGCTGCTAAAAAAATGCACATAACTAAGAGAACAACTGCCAGGTTAAGAATTTCTGTGCTGAGTAAGGAGAGCATAGGGGGTGTCACAGCTTGGAAACAATGTGTCCCAGATGAACTTCCTGATGTCTTCCTAGTGAAAAAAATGTGGGGTCCTCAAGAAAGTGTGCTGGACTGTAACAGAAACTTGAATGTGTAGTTGTGTGGGTTCTGATTCCTTTCTTGTTGAGCTGCCATGCCTACAGTAGCTGACTATCTTGTAAATAAATAACAGTGATGTAAGCATATTATTACCTGTATAAATAAGTTCAGTTTAGTGGAGGATAGTCCCCTCTACCCACCATTTGTCTATTTTTTGTCATTTTGTTTTATGTGTATGTGTATTTTGCCTGCATTATGTATGTGCACCATGTGCATGCAGTGCCCATAGAGGCCAGAAGATGGTGTTGGATCTCCTGAAACCAGAGTTCCCTATGGTTGTGAGCCACCATTTGGATACTCTCCCAGGTCCTTTGGGAGAGCAGCCACTGCTCTTAACCGTGGAATTACCTCTCCAATCTCCTCTCTTCCTTGCATCTATTTTTAAATTCATCTCAACATTCCTTGAGTCCCTGTAGAAGGATTCTGCTTTGACTTTTCTTTTGAATTTAGAATATCTTGCCAATCTCTGTATGAATAATGGATTAAGTGAAACCTTGAACATGTCTTCATTTTATATTTGTTTTTAAAAGTCAAGTCAGAATTCTGTCTTTTTAAAAGGTAGCATGTAGTAACATCCTGGTGATATGAATACAGCCAGGTCTTCTGAGCTCCAGGACACTGTTGCAATCTGACCTCAGCCACTTGGTTGTCACACTTTGGGTAGAATAGGTCATCATGCCTAATAACTAAATGTACGAGCTGTCTCATTCTCCATAGCTTTGCTGCTAGAGAAGACAGGTTGTGAGAAGGAGTCCCCGAGAAGGTATTCCACTACTGTAGACATTGTTGCTAAATAAAGTATAAAGACAAAAGCAGTTTTAGAAAATTCTGTGATGAGCTTCTTGGAACAGGCATCTTACAAGTGAGATTTTTCTCTGCAGCAAATGTTCAGATACCTTCACGGCTGGTTATATTACCCTCTGTCTCAGTGAGGTGCCAAGAATTCTCAGTGAAGGAAAGATAGAATGGGATCACATTGGTCACTCTGACTTAGGATATTCCTCTACAGCATTCACTGCACTCACTCAATGAACTTGGCTTCATTGAAGATAGAAGCCCTATTTCAAATGCTGTAAGCACCTGTGTGTTCTTGTACAGTCCATTGCATCCAGCAAAATCCAAATTGTCACCTGTTGGGCTTTTGAGCAAATTCTTTGTTGCTAGCTTAAACAGATGTTTGGAGCCTTGTGCATAGCTACCAGTGAGGTGTGACTGCTGGGTAAGGATTCACTGTGACTCAATAAAGGCTTAAGTGAAGTGACATATATGGAGATCACATGCTATACTGCTATCTGTTAAGTCTCAGAAGGACTTAACATCACATGAGTTTTTGACAGACGCTTGTGCTTGTTTAATGTGGCAGGCTGTGCGCCTACTAGTGTTTTCTTAAAGCACATAATCTGATTCATCAGGCCTAGGGTAATTTTCAGGTGGTGTTGATGTTTATGGTCTGTGGGTCACACTTTGAAAGGCAAGAGTTTAGAAAAGTTTTCTCTGAGAAGCATATAGTAAATATTTAGGGAGTTTTTATGATCATCTTGTCTGTTACTACCACTTACAGGTACCCTTCTAGCCTAAAAGCAGAACTGGATGGCGAGTAAATGAATATGCTTCTATTACAGTATAATTTCAAAAATAATAATTAGGGCTGGGGTGGTGGTTCAGTCAGTAAAGTGCTTGCTGCAAAAATGAAAACCAAATTTTAATCCATAGAACTCAAGTCAAAACTTTAGTCTATCAATGTACACTGGGGAGCCAGAGACAGGAGAACCATTAAAGCTTATTGGACAACTGGTCCTGCCAAACTGGTGGTCTCCCAGGTTCAGTGAGAGAGCCTGCCTCAAAACCATGGTGGGAAATGTTAAAGAGAGACATCTAATGTTTCCCTTTTTTCTCCATATGCACAAACAAACAAACATCTCCACATGCACACATGCATTTGCATGTGCACACACACTATTGTCTCCACATGTAAACACAAACATCTCTATTTATATACACACAAGCATTGCCACATACACATACACAGACATCTCATCATGTATACACAATCATCTCTATTTGTACACAGATATATTCACATGAACACACACAAACATCTCTACTTGCACACACACAAACATCATTACATCCACAAACATATCTAAATCCACACACAAATACATTTACAAGCATGCCCACACATATACATATTCATTTGTGCACACACACAAACAAATCTATATATACATAAAACTTATGCATATAGCCCCTCTCAAACATACACACACACACACACACACACATAGATATCACATGAACATACCCAAATTAAAAATTTGAAAAGCACTAGGAAGGCAGAGTGCTGGATTTGGCATATAAACTGTAGTTTGGTAACCCCTATTTTAGAAGAATCATTCTAGTAGTGGGAAAGAATTGGTTGAAGAACAGAGAGGCAACTGGAGATGGAGCCATGAAGAGAAGAGAATTTCAAGGAAAGCTAATATGTTAGTCTGGGGGTAGAGGGGCAAGAATAAGAATTGAAAGAAGAATTGATGGGACTTGACAGAGATAGACAAAATATGCAGAGTCTGCATCAATCTTGGATGGTTTGGGGGCCTCAAGCAATAAAACAAAGCATGACTTTTCCTTGGCCGCATTAGGGAGGATTCATTTTTGGTTTATTGCTTGCAGGATGTGACAGCTCAGGTTACTGACATCCTTCAGGATTTATGAAAGCTCAGACAGCTTTACACTCCCATTAATGATACAAAATTAAAAAAATTTATATGCACTTTCAGGTTTCACGAAGAAAAACTCAATTGAATTTTCTGTCTACTGTAACAAGAGCAGATCTGTTTTGTACATAAATTGTGAATTTTGTTGTCAATGATTTCATGCATTTCATTAAAAGCTCAATTCCTCTTCTGCTTAGGGGATTTTGGTAGGTAATATTCAAGAACATGACTTAATATTTATTGTTTATTAATGGAAGGTATTTGTGATTAAAAAGGTAAACTTGGTAGTATAAAACAAGAAATTTGATGCTGTGCTTTGAGTATGAGGCACATATTCCCAATCAAATAAGATTAATTTATATTACAATGTATTATTCCTCCAACTGAGTCCCACAGTACACCAGGAAATATGGGAAACTCATGTTATCTATTGCAACACTCAAATGCTATAAGAATGACAGACTTCTTCATGGCCAAGTAGTATTTTTTTCAAACCTCTGAAAAAATTTAAAAGCTTTAATATCTAATTCTTACCTTCTCTTTTTATTTTCCAAAAAAATCCATATGTTATTTCTTTAAAAATTAGGATGTGATGGGTCTCTGGAGGCAGCTCAGTAGGTTGAGTACTTGTCTAGTATGTGTGAAACCCTGAGCTTGATAGCAAGCACTATGTATGCCTGGGTGCAATGTCTAAGTCTTATAATCCTAGTACTTGGAAGATGTAAATAGGAAGATCACAAGTTCAGGTTCACATTCAGCTACAGTGGGAATCAAAACCAAGCTGGGCTACCTTAGACCCTGTCTCAAAGTGTGTGTGTGTGTGTGTGTGTGTGTGTGTGTGTGT
>LOJH01004910.1:10664-24422 GCA_001685095.1 Ellobius talpinus
AAAGAAAGAAAGAAAGAAAGAAAGAAAGAAAGAAAGAAAGAAAGAAAGACCATTAGCACAGAGGTGCCTCTTGGATTGTAGCTGCTTTCGACATGCCAGAAGGAACAAGAAGAAAATAAGAAGAACATGGTAACATTGATAGCATTTAAGAAACCTCAACCATGGGGTAGGAAGTGCAGAAAGCAAGGGGCTCTTCAGCAAACTGTCACCAAAAAGCAGTGAGTGTACAGGCAACAGAAACAAGAGAGATGTCATTGGTGGCCTTCTACCCAAAGTCCCTTGTGTTGTGTGTTTTTGCTAAGCTTCATGGCCAAGGTCATCCTGGCTACCCTCAAACTAGAATTTCATTTGGTTCCTCACGCCTCACATTTCCACCTTGTCTCTGAGAGAGTCGATTAGCAATTCTCCTCCACTGACAGACCCCACAAGCACTCTCCGTCATTTCATTCCGGCATGTTGGAGAATGTGCCAGGAAAGTCTCCACTCAGCCTGTTTCCTCCATGAGCTAAAAACCCTTCACTGTTTGGGTGTAGAGTATGTCCCCTCGATGGTCTATGAGCATTCTCACTCTCACCATCTCAAAATGCAGTCTTATTCAGAAGTGGGTTCATGCAAATGCAATCTGTTAAGATGAGGTTCTCCTGGAACTCATGCAACATGACTGGTGTCCCTATCAGAAGGTGACATAAGAGCTAAGCATGGGGGTGCATATGTGTAATCTCAGCCCTTCTAAGTCCGAGGCAAGAGGATCTTCGTGTGTTTGAGGCCAGTTTGGGCTACATAATGACAGGCTGTCTTTGAAATTAAAATTTTTTGAGGTTCAGAAATCTTTTTTTAATGATCCTGTGAAGACAGGGACACAGAGGAAAACTCCACATATTAGCAAAGGCAGAGTAGTTAGCCATGAAGCACGGACTAGCCGAGCATCTTAATTGGTTTTCTTAGTTACTATGATAAACCACTCTGGCCGAAACCAACCGAGGAAGGAAGGGTTTTTTTCACTTACATTACAGTTTGTCATCAGGGGAAGCCAAGGCAGGAGCTTGAAGCAGCCGCCACAGAGGAACGCTGCTCACTGACTTGTTTCCAGGTTCTCATTTAGCTTGCTTTCTTTTTTTTCCCTAAGATAAATTTTTATTAATTTTAATAATTTGTAGTTGTGTGTGGCCACAGAGCCCTCTGGAATCTAATAAGTTCTAATAATCTAATAAGGCATGAGGAACCTGGAGCTGAAGTT
This sequence comes from Ellobius talpinus, assembly GCA_001685095.1. Taxonomy (NCBI): domain Eukaryota; kingdom Metazoa; phylum Chordata; class Mammalia; order Rodentia; family Cricetidae; genus Ellobius; species Ellobius talpinus. Next base: position 11,902 of record LOJH01004910.1, read on the forward strand.
AGAGACAGTTGTTAATTGCTTGATAAGGGTGCTGAGAAGTGAACCCTGGCTCCGGGGAAGAGCAGCAAATACTTTTACCACTGAGCCATCTCTCCAGGCCCTTGGCTACCTTTCCTATACAATGCAAGACACCCGCACTGTGCGCTAAGCCCTCCTTCCTGAATCAGCAATCAAGAAAATATCTCCATAAACATGTGACAGCCCAATCTGATGGAGGCAATTCTTCAACCGAGGCGCCCCCTTACCAGGCGACTCTTCCCAGTGTGTCACACTGACAACTGAAGCCAACTATGACATCAAGGAACACCAAAAATCACTCACAAACTACCAGAGGCTTGGAGACTATGGGAGGATTCCTTGTAACTCTGTTGCAACGCACTATACAGCACATACCTTGACTTCTGACCTTAAGTCTCCAAAACTGTGAGACAATAAATCCCTGTTTTTGTGAGTCACCCAAATCCTGGGAGTTTGTGTCTAGGAGGAGGCCCTAGACACTGCCTCCACCTGCATCCTCTGTCAGATTGGAAGTAGCGTCAGTCATCCTCTTCACCCGACCTCTGAAATACCTAAGTCCACCAACCTTCCCATAATCCTTCACTCCTCCAAGGCTTACGGTGTCTTTTTCCTCCACCCCACTCTTCATCACCATCAGCACTTCACGTGACCTTGACATGGTAAACCCTGATCTCCTCACTTCTCCACCCCAGACTCTCCATCACTCCATTCTTAACCCAAAAGTGTTCCCTGCACTCCTGCCTCACTTACTACAACGCCATCTACACTGTCAGCCAAGATGCAAAAGCCAATCTTAACCCTTTTTATTTCTCATTCTTAAAGCAAACCAAACACCACTTGCCGGTGTTAGCTCTTAGAGCATTCTTCTCCCTTTTGGGATTTTTAACCTTTGATCAGGGTAAATCGTGTGTTGCAATAGTACTCTAGCATCCTGCTCGGTGAAAAACCAAAATAAAAAACAAAACAACAACAATAAAAAAAAACCTGTAACCCAAAGATGGCTGAGCTGCACAGTTTACGGCAGCTCAATCAAGAGCTGTAGCTTCCTGTGAAGCTGTTTTCAAGATTTTCTGGGAGACTCTGAGGGGACTTGTGTGTGAAGATGAATCAAAGTAGGCCTCCAAGGTTGTTAACCTGAGCTCATGCAAAGCCGAAGTGCTGGTTGTGTTAACACAAACTAGAGTCAGAGGGAAGAGGGACCTCAGTTGAGCTGTCGCCATCAGACTGGCCTGTGGGCATGTCTGTGGGGCATTTTCTCGGTAAATGATTGATGAAGCCTGGAGCAAGTGGTCCTGGATTAGTAAGAATGCTGGAAGCATATCATGGAAAAGAAGTCAGTGAGCAGTGTTTGCCCATGGTATCTACTTCAGTTCCTGCTTCATGGTTCCTACCTGGAGGCCCCGCCCTAATTTCCCTCCAGGATGTGTAAGCCAGAAAACCCTTTCCTCCCCACATTGATTTGTTTTTGTCCTGGGGTTCATCACACAACAGAGAAGCTAACTAGGGTACCAGAGCTGCTCATGCCTGCACCATCAGGTCAAAGAGCCGGGATTCCCGAAAACTTTACATCTTCATAATTCCTCAAATGCCCACTGTTGTCATCACACAAAGGATCCAGGCTGCTCCCCTCCGGCGGCCAGGCCCACGGCTGGATCTAGCTTATCACCTCAGCTGTATTTGCTCTTCAATGACTGCTCCTTCCCAAACATCCTTCTGAAACCTGGCTGCAGCCAGAAGCCCTCAAACCACTCCTGCTTCTGCAAAAAACAGAACCCAACAGTGGGTGTAGTACATGCCTGCATCACTTTTCTCATTGCTAGGGCCAAATACCTGTCACAATGTAACATAAGTGAAGAAAGGTTTGTTTGGGTTCCTGGGTCAAGGGATGCTATTCAGCATGGTAGGGAAAGACCACCATGAGAGCAGGACCAGCTCCTGCCTGTTCGTTGCTGCTTGCTCACTTCTCTAGGCACCGAAAGCAGAAGGGAGACAGATGTGGGAACTCTTCTGGTTTTCCCAACAATAATCCAGGACAGGCCCCTCAGCCAATGGAATAGGGTCCCCATCAGAGTGCATCTTCCCTCCTCAGCTGATCCTCTCTGGAAACACCCTTGCAGACATGCCCAAGGGTGTGTCTCCTACATGATTATAAATCCAAGCCAAACTGGCCATAAAGAGTGACTGTCACAATGCCTGAACTCCACATGTGGGCATGGCTCAAGCATTCTTCCTCAAGAGCTCATTGGTCCCCAGGAAAATAATCAGAGAGAAGTAATCGTTTCGGAAGAAAGCTGTAATCCCACTCCACACTCCATACCTTGGTGTTGCTCTCACCAGCCTGCCCAGCTCAGGTCCAGATGTGCAGGTGCACCAGGTATTTTGAATCTCTTTTAGGAAAGTAACTTTGTGGTCCCAAAAGATGTGCCAATTTATGACAACACTTTCCGCCAAGTCTGACCACCTGAGTTTGCTCCCCAGGCCTTGTGTGGTAGAAGGAAAGAACCGGCTCCTGCAATTGTCCTCTGACCTCACATGTGCACATGCATGTGTGCTTTTTTTTAAGAAAAGTCTACAGCTACAAATAGTCCCCCCCCCAAAAAAAGCAGTATTGAGTTAGAGTCCATCCAGCATTTCCTCCCCAGTGGTTTCTGGGAGAAAATGCTATCTTTTCTATCTAGTTCATAAAAGTTCTGAGAGTTCTCTTAGTTCCCCATGAAACAATCTGGATGATCCTTGAAGAGCTGGTGCTAAATGAAAGAAGCCAGTCACAAAATGACAAGCTTTCTCTCTTAGCTGAGAGCAGTCGGACTCACAAAGGACAGAATGATGGGGGAGGACTAAATGGTGTGGAGTTAGATGGTTGGATGTAGCTTTGGTTTAACAAAATAAAAAAGCTCTAGAGATAGCAGAGGCGATGATTTCACAGCACTGTGAGGCCGTTGAGCTGGATATCTACCTGTGACTGAACCAGGAAATGTGCGTATTTCACCACATGATAATCAAACACTTTAGGAATTTATGAGCCACCTGTGGTTGGGGAGAAGCAGCAGCAGCAAAGACACTGAGTGGAAATCAGGTGTCAGTGTGCCCTGAATACCAGAGAGAGGCACCTCCTAATCCCAAAGTACACTTTATCCGAAGACAAGACTGAATGACTGTGAAGACTGGAGAATTTGAAAACAGATGGGATTGGAGGTGGGGAAGTTAAACTAGAGATAACTACCCTTCACAGGAATGTAGCAGTCTTCAAAACATTGCCACAACTGACCTAACCCGCTGTCATGACAAGCCTGGGGGTGAAAGTCAGGGGTCAGAGTCCAGCACTACCAAGAGGGCCTTGCCCAAGGGAAGCCTAGAGCTGAAAAAGAAGCTTTCAGAGGTGAACTGCCTTGCCCCAAATTCCACAGTTACTAAGAAGTAGGGTGGGGACTTGATCTCACTTTCTTAACTCCTAGTGCTCATTCCCTCCCTTGCCAAGGATGACTTAAAACAAAATGAACCTGAAAAATTCAAAAATAATTTTTCATTGCATTAAAGAAAAAAGAGATCCCTGTTGTATATGAACATACAAACGTGTCTAATTTGAGGGTATATTCTAAACCTGACAGCATCCTCCACTCCCACCCTTGAAGAGGAAAGTGGGTAAGAACAAAATGCGGGGTGAGAAGTCATCTGACTCACCGATGAGGTGATGGAGAAGAATCTGTAAGCAAACACCCTGCGTTTATTTCCAGCACACTTCGCACTCTGCCAGCCTTGGCAGCCAGCCCACCCGTGTGTTGCAGGGGCCTCCTTTGGAGACATAGCCAGAGTCCTATTTTAGGGGGACAGGAGTAGCCTAAATCGCGTGGTTGTTAAGATGGAATTTAAAAGAACACATACACACACAACGAGGTGGGGGGGGACCAGAGACAGACACAGAGAAACAGAGACAGAGAGACAGAAAGGGAGAGGAGGGGAGGAGATTTGTGATACTGGACACCACAGTGTGTGAGCAGTTGTTGACCATCTGACTACGTGTTCCAGGCTTGTCGAACCCAGGGAAGCCTTAATATAGTCCCTTTGTCCTGTCCAGTCCTGGAACAGCCAGCAGAATTGCCTGCAAGAAAAAGCACGTGGTCTCAGAGGTGAGTCAGGGACAGCCTCTGAGGTGCCAAGAATGTTTCTGAGCAGACACTGATGGACAGGTCTGTGTGTGCTGGAGAAACCCGTTCCCCGGGCTCCTTGCAGAATTCAGCCCCGGTTCACCTTCAGCCCAGACGCAACAGAAAATCAACGTGTAAGGCCTCGCTCTGCGAGTACTTTTGCTCACCCAGACGTAGTTCTGTGGGGCTCTGTGGACTTCCCTATTGGGGACGGGAATGAGTTCTTACTTTCTCTGGCTTAGGACCAGGGCCAGTGTCCTGAGTCTGACAGCTGATCCAGGCTGTGGTCAAATGTGCTGACGACAGCCACAGTCTGCCTGCGGTATGTGCCCGACATCTGGGCTTGTGATTCAGCACCCAATCTCTCCCTCAAACCTGCTTTTTCATGCATGCCTGAGCATGCAGGACCCACGCAACCCAGGCTCCAGCGCCTAGACTTGTCTCTCTATCTCAGCACCCATGAGGGTTTCTCCTTATCTCTGAACAGCCTTTCCCTCCCCTTTGGTTCAGCCTGATTCACCAACTCAAGGTTCAGAGGAATCCGGTCTTGACCTTCTTGTTCCAAGTCTGAGTTCTGGCGAGAGACTCCTAAATGGGTTCTGTCTCTCCTAAATGCGGCTGGTGTCTGTCGTGGTCCTTAAATTCAGAGGCCCCGCTTACTCCGCACACCCTCATCCCCACTCCCCCCTCCTCTCTCACACAGCTTGTCCAGCAGAACCACACACTGAAACACAGGTAGCACCTGTCCTAGCCAATTCTGTTTCCCTGGACTTCCTGCTTCTGCCCTCACCTCCCTGGCTCTTAATCCCAGCTGTCAAAGCTACTTCTGGCCTTTTGGTGACTCTCAGACTTCCCTGTTTAGACCACCGTCTTCTCACGGTTTTCTGACTCTGTTTCTGCAAAAACGTTTCCCTGCTGGTCACAGGAAAGGACTCCATAAATCAGCCAGGCCCTGGGTGTCCCTTGTAGATAGCTTCCAGTGTCCCTGTCTGACTTCTGACTGTCTCTCTGGCCTTTTGGGAACACTAGGCTTTCCCTAGTGCTGCCCCTGGTTGCTGGCTCCACATTAGCCTTGAGCTCTAGGACCCCTCCACACCTGAGGCAGCTGTGAGGCTCAAACTCCACATTAGCCTTGAGCTCTAGGACCCCTCCACACCTGAGGCAGCTGTGAGGCTCAACTCTTGAGTTCCTCCTTACTTAGTTCTTCCAATTTCCTTTCTTCCTTCTATTCCTTTCCTCGGAGAGTCAAGAGTGAGCCTCCTACACCTGGCCTCCAGGGGATTCCAGGCTTATCAAAGGCCCTGGACAAGTGATTTCACTTTTTGTGCATGTTTCCTCACCTTTAAGTAGAGGTGCTAATAGCCCCCACTTGCTTTCTTGTTTGTTTGTTTGTTTGTTTACTCTTTGGGGGTCACATCTAGCTCCCAAATAAATACATGGAGACTTATTCTTACTTTTGGCCTTGGCTTGTTTCTTGCCGCTTAGCTTTTCTAACTTAAATTATCCTATTTCTCTCGCTATATTTTACCTCCTTAATCTATGTGTTGTCTTTCTTCCCTTCTTTTTCTGTGGCTGGCCAGCCCCAGGTGTCCTCTCTCTTCCTTTTCTTGTTCCTCCCTCTCTCCTGAGATTAGATTTGTCCTTCTACCCATTCTCTCTGCCTGCCAGTCCCACTTGTTTCTCTCTCCTCCCTAGCTACTGGCCATTCAGCTGTTTATTAGACCAACTGGGTATTTAGGCAAAGTAATACAGCTTTACAGAGTTTTAAACAAATGCAACATAAAAGAATGTAACACATCTTTGCAACATTAAATAAATATTCCACAGCATAAAATATCTTAAACTAATATTTCACAACATTTTTGCCTTTAAGGCTAAATAAAAATGAAGGGTTTTAATTTTAACACAGTAAAACTATATACTACAAAAGCAGTTATCAAGTAAGAATTATATTTACAATATTCAGTCCATTTGTATTTAGCAAATTTAGAGAAAATACTTCATTATTTATCTTAGTGATTTCAAAGCTTTATACCTAATTTACTTTCTCTTGTAACTAAGGAAACTAAAACTCTAACTATTTAGTCTTTAACTCCATCAAAGACCCCTGAAGGATGTAATATTATCTAACAACAGAGACATCTGGCTCCCTGGACAGTCACCAAAAGTTCCTCTGCAATGTTGGGGCATCCATCTTTGGCCTACAGGCCTAAATTATCTGACAAACTTTTCAATGAAGCAGGAAATTTGAAGGACTGTCCTGCCTTGTATCAGCAAATTTCATCAGTCACTTTCCTCTGTGTCTGGCAGAGTCTTCTGTGAAGCAGGAATCTCAAAGGACTGTCTTGCCTTGGCAAAGTTCAACAGTCTTTTTCCTTTGTGTTCTGATTGTACAGTTTATACAGCATACTGTCAGTAGTCAAGGCAAGAACAGTTTCTCACCCAAATGGCTAGCCTTGCCACAATGAAAGCAAATTCCATATGGAGTTTCTATGATGCCCATCATCCTTTTATAAAGTAAACTGCTGCTGCCAGGAGCAGACGTATCTCATTGTCATGAAAAACCTTAAGTTATTAAACATCTTAAATGCTATACTCTGTAGGTCTTTGAAGTGTTTGAAAATAATCTAGCTGTCTAAAATATATCTGGTTAACCTTGAAAACATAGCTAATGTGACTACAAGTTTTATTATTATAGATTAACTACTAACCTCATTTCTTCTTTATACATTGCATTTTTAAATGAGCTGCATAGGTACAGTACCCCAAACAAGAATAGAAACATAAACAGTATGACAAAAAAAAACTAATTTGTATCAATTTACCAAAATTCATACCAGTGTAAAATATCTGAGATTAATAGTTGTCTTTTTATCCTATATTCCTATATTCCCCTAAATGATAATAAACATCCATAACCCACCAAATAATCATCAACCACCCACACCATCTCTTGGGAATGTGGGCATCATCTATTCTAGACTGCTTCCTGTTGTTTGTGGGTGACAGCATCTTTAGGGGACCCTGACAAAATTGAGATAATGGCCAAGTTGTAACCTTTGTTGATATATATATATATATATATATATATATATATATATCACCTGACAAGTTTCAGGAGCTCTCCCCTTCCAATCAAACATGATCCATATTAACCTGAAAGGAATCCACAACCTCTCGTTTCCTATGGAAACAAAAGCAAAAACCTCTTCCCCAAAGCATTTTTTACTTCCATTTGACAAATATATTTTTTACTTCCATTTTTAAACTAAGGCATTCCTAAAATACATAAGCTGGTTTATTTCAGAAGTCCTTTCAACCCCATGTCTCTTAGCAGCTGTCATTTGCTTGTCAGCAATCAAAAAAGTCAAGGTCAATACAACTGTAATGGTCTGTTCTGTCCCTTTCAGAGACAAGCTCCCCACCACTGTCTGCTGAGGCAAGTGGATCTTCCTTCCACTTCCAGCCTGTGCTCCTCTCCTCTCCCCTCCTCCTCCTCCTCCTCTCTCTCTCTCTCTGTTTCTCTCTCTCTCTGCCTCTCACTCCTTATCCCCCTTCTCCCTCCTTCTCCTCTTTTCCCTTCCCTTCCATAACCCTAATAATACTCAAATAAATACTCAACCTCACTCTGCCTGGCATGCCTATTTGTCTCTGTCTCTCACCCACCCAGCAGCTCCCTGCCTGGGACCCGCTGCCTCCTGTGGTTAGCTGCCTGCCACCCCTCGGGGAATGTTGCCATTTTAGTTTTACCATTACATGGGTGTTGTGTGTACAGAATTCAACTCTGGTGTCATTTTACAGGGGATTCCTACCTAGTTTTTTGAGAAGTGCTCACTCATTGGTCTGGGGTTTTCTAGGTAGGCTAAGCTGGCTAACTGGCGAGCCCCAGAGATCCTCCTGTCCATGCCACTCCAGTACTGGGCTTGCAAGCACCTGTCACCATGCTTGATCTTTTACCTCTTTTGTGGCAGTTGCCTTGCCAAGGGACTCTTAGTCTTAAGGCCTGTTTCTATTGTTCAGTATTTCCTAGTTTAGACTTAAATAAGAGGCAGACATGAGGAGGTTCAAACAAGGCAAATGCAAACTCTGATCTAGGGAGAAATTGCTCTTCAAAAAGCAGTTCAGGATTTGCTGACTCATGCATATGTAGAAACTCAGAAATAGGTGTGAGCATAGATGCTAAGGATATAGGCCAAAAAGAATAATTTTATACCAGAATTAACACAGGATATGAATATATTTACCAGTTACTCTGGCTTTACTCTTTTAAAACTGGTAATGGCTTTGATGGCTTGCTTAGATGACTAGATTTGAGCTCAGAGAAAGCCCACATTCAGAGAAGTTTGATGCCAGAAACTCACTAGAATGACACATGGACACACTCAGGAGATGTAACCTACACATCTACTTCCTTCTTGCACCGTCCAAGAAGTCCTAGAGGAGTTCATCTCTCCCAAACACTAGGAAATGTGTCAGTGAAGAAGGCACGGGGGCCCGTGGCAAGCGCTGTGGTACCTGTCCTCCGAGAGGTCAGAAATGGCAGAAGGTATCCGGGCATTGAACCAAACACAGCACAGCACTCAGCCACCTTTAAACTCCCTGCACCTTCCCTCAGAAACACACCTGCTCTTGCTTTCCTGGAGAGGGAACTTGCTAGAGGAAGGGCAGATGTTTGCATTGCAAACTCTAGAACTGTGGCTGCTGACTGCTGGGTAACTCCTTTAGCGTAGGGTGGGAAGGTGAAAACTCCTGGAGGAAACCTGCCAGCAGGGCCCCCTCTCCCCCCCACATGCTTTCTCACACACCACAAGGGAAAAAAAGGAAGGGGAATTATGCAAGAAGCTGGGATAACATGTTAGCCATTAGAACTGTTCACCATGTTTCCATTTCTCCAAAGGGACATAGCTGCACAAGAGTGTGCTTTCAAACACTTCAAATCACATTATCAGAATTGCGATAGCAAAGGACTTAATTTTAGCATTCTTCAAAGAAACTGCTTTACCCCCAATCAAATCCAAGCCCTTTCACTGATAGCTTGAATAGAATAATTAGTAAATATTCTCATAAATTAATGAACCAGTATCGATTTACTGCAGTACCCAACCTTATCACGGATAAGTTAATACTTTGTATCCCATATTGAAAATAGAACACATTGCTAAAAGAAAAAAATTGCTATAGGTCAAAAGAAAAGGTATACCGTCCTTTTCTTATCTGTCCGTGCCCAGCACTGGTCCAGAACTTTAACTCTTGCTCACTAGATAGAGGACCAAGTGCTAAGTTTCATCAACTGTGAGACTCTGAATACTGCTCAGGAGGCTTTGCCTGTGTCTGGAAACCCTTCCTATCATCCCTTCTCACCTTTGCAGGCAGGCCAGCGCCTGCTATGGTAACCATCCTAAGGCATGACAGGAAGAAATTGTTTACCATGAACTTGAGGTGTTTTGTCCAAGGACAGAAAGTCATAAACTGACAGCAGATCATTTCTTTTTCTTATAGGTTATTTATTAATTTTCTGAAATGTGTGCAGGGACAGCCCAGTGTCTCCCTGTGTGAGACACTCCCTGAACTGTATGGGAACACTTATCTCTTCCCCCAAACCAGCCTCCCAATTATCACCTCCAGTTTCTACTAATGATCTTAGAAGTCCATGTTCCCTCAGGACTTTAGACTCATAAAAAAGTTTGAAGGAATTTACCAGAAGTAGTAGGTAAAGTTAATAGGTGCCACCACTATCATGTGTCACCCACCCTTCCTCCATTCGGAGTGAAGCCAGGGTGCTCCTAATGCTCACCTTCCCAGCTATCTCCTATTATCCCCAACCAAACCAAACATGGAAGTGAATGCAACATGGGCTTCTTACTTTATTATTTTAAATCTCGTGTAATGGTCTGTCCTGTCCCTTTAAGAGACAAGCCCCGCCCACCCCCTCCCCTTCTGTCGAGGCAAGCAGATCTTCCTTCCACTTCTAGCCTGTGCTTTCTCTGCCCGTGTCCCTCGTCCCTCTTCAGAAAAGGTGGCTGCTAAATAAAGAGCTACTTTCTCTGCATGGTGTGCTTATCCGTCTCTGTCTTTCACCCACCACAGGTCCTCCTAGGACTGGCTGACCCACTGACGTCTCTCACCTGCTGCATGGCTCCCTTCCTGGGACCCGCTGCCCCTCGTGGCCCACTGCCTGCTGCTGCCCCTCGGGGAACGGCACCTCCGTTTTATTTTTACCATTACAGCAAGACCTTTTGTACTTTTAAGAATCATTGAAAAAGCAGGAATGAAACTCTATGTAGAGAGCTTGCCTTACATGCATGAAGCCTCTAGGTTTGATCGCCAGTATAGCACATAATAGGCCATGGTGGCACAACATAGTCCTAGCATTGTGGGTAGGGAGAGAGTGTAAAGACAGGAAAATCATAATTTCCAGGCTAATCTGTGTAGAATACATGAGACCCCGTCTCGCAGACAAAGCAGATCATTGAGGAGCCTAAACATCTTTTGTTTGTGAGGGTTATGTTTAACTATAGTTTTGGATTAGAAATTTAAATGGGGAAATTAAAGCCAGGCATGGTGGCTCATTCCTGGAAGTTCAGCACTGAGAAAACCGAGACTGTAGAATTGCTATGAATTTGATGCAAGTTTGAGCTATGCACACAGAGCTTCAGGTAATCCTGGGGCACGGAGTGAGACCCTGTCTAAAAAACAAATGAACAAAATGGCTTTCTTCTTAGAGTCCTTACACATGGAGAGCAGCTGGCTTGCATACAGGTCTGGTGTATGAGAAAGTGACTCTAAAACATAAGCCTGTTAGTATCACAGGCTTGCTCTTCTCCCTGTGTGTTCTACCTGGGCAGAACTTTGTTCTCAATGGCCCCCTTGGGAAGCTTGTCTATTCACTTGGGTACCTGCATTAGGTGCTCAGCCAGCATCAGTTTTCTTTTTACCAGTTTGTTCAATGAACCAAATATCTATATTTAGGGCTAATTTTTTAAACACATTGAGTTATTCTTACCTGTGTGCCTCATGTCTCCTAGAAATTTGTTGACCTTTCTTGTGGTGGTGATATGATAGCTAAGGTTATGTTTTAAGTTTAAATTACTGTGTTTAAGAGATCTTATGGAACAAAAATGCCTCTAAGCCTGTAAGCCCCACTTGCCCAAGGACAGATAACCTCCTGGAGTACTTGGGGCTGTTGTTTGTGTAAGATAACAAGTCCTGTGTTTTTGCTTCTGTAAACAAGCATGGTAGCCCCAATGGCACAGCATATGCTTGGTAACACATAGGCCCGACGTTGTAGGAGGCTGCTTGTTTGTTCCCGGCTGCCCAGACTCCCGAAATAACCCCTCAGAAACCATATTAATTAAATCACTGCTTGGCCTACTAGCTCTAGCTTCTTATTGGCTAGTTCTTACATCTCAATTTAACCCATTTTTATTAATCTGTGTATTGCCACATGGCTATGGCTTACCAGCAAGGTTCCATCTCTGGCGGGTCTCCATGGCTTCTCCTTGACTCCACTTCTTTCTCCCAGAATTCAGTTTAGTTTTCCCCGCCTAGCTCTGTTTTGCTCTGCTATAGGCTCAAAACAGTTTCTTTATTTATTAACCAATAAAATCAGCACATATACAAAAGGACATCAGCAGGAGGTATATGGGCAGGACATATATCAGGATGTATACTTGCTTCTGATTGGATGAAGGTGGGAAGTACATAGTCTTGTGGGATTTGCCTTTAAAAGTCTCTGACTAATGTTATTCAAGGTCATGCTCCAGGAATCCCAGGTATGGATGTGGCCCTTGGCCATCATCCTGGTTGGTATTCAATAAAGCTTGCTTCAAATTTGGCTCAAAGATTGTGCTACTAGTCTTAATCTTGCCCTGGTGGAATTAACAGTGTTAACTTTCTTCCTGATTGTTCTAGAATTGCTATTTGTTTCTTTTTATGTCTTTATTATTTCAATTACATTTTCAGAAAAGAGAAGTGGGAAAACTTTTAGTTTTATTAGCCTTCTCCACCTTTGGTGTTTTGAGACAGGGTTTCTCTGTGTAGCTCTCGCTGTCCTGGAACTTGCTGTATAGACCAGGCTGGCCTTGAACTCACAAAGATCTGCCTGCCTTTGCCTCCCAAGTGCTGGCATTAAAGGAGGATGCCTCCACTGCCTGGCTATTAGCCACCTTTCTATGTAGTGCTGGGGATCAAATCAAGGAACTTGTACATTCTGGACAGCATTCTACCACATTCAAAGCCCATTATTTGTGATGTCTAGAGTATGCCTTGTCCTTGAAAGTGAAAATTTTAGCTTTCTTTTTTTATTTTTATTTTTGGTTTTTTGAGACAGGGTTTCTCTGTAGTTTTGGAGCCTGTCCT
>LOJH01004910.1:24487-35266 GCA_001685095.1 Ellobius talpinus
ACTCACAGAGATCCACCTGCCTCTGCCTCCTGAGAGCTGGGATTAAAGGCATGCACCACCACCACCGGCTCCTAAAATTTTAGCTTTCTATTGATTTGGAAGAATCTGGATGTGGGAAAATTGCTCAGTAATTAAGAGACTTTGCTGCTTTTGCAGAGGACTAGAGTTTGGTTACCAGCCCCTGTGTTAGGTACCTTATAGTGCCTGTTTCTGCTCCAGGGAATGTGGCACCTTCTTCTGGCTTTCATGGGCACCTGCATGCATGTGTGCCTGCACATGCACAGACACAGTGGCCTTCCCCTTGCTGGCGTAAACGGAGATTTTAAGCACTTTTGTGAGTAGGAAATACACTGCTCACCTCAATGTCAAGACTCATTTCACAGTCTCCCTTCCAGGGTTCACTTTAAGGGCAGGGAGGTTACACAAGCCAGAGCTGTCAGTCTATCAACCCTTCTAGTTGGCTCAAGCCCAGAGCGATGTTCTGTTTTTACTCCAAACAATTCTTCATTGAATTTGGCAGTGGGAGTTCGGTCTGATTCTTAAGGTCTTGTTAAAGACTATCCTTTTCAGTACGTTTTTGTAACTTCATTTGTTTCTGGCATGAAATTAATATAAAAATATCTTTTCCACCAAGTTCTAAATCAAACAGATGAAAACTCATGGGGAGAGAGATTAGGAGGGCTACAACAGGTCAGGAGACTCTGTACTGTCAGTAAACTGAGTGATGCAGAATGAAGAACAATGTCATTCACAATCAGATGGGGGTGTGTGTGTGCGCACGCAAATATTAGCAACATATCAAAGTCTTGAAGCGTAGGGAAGATTGGACTCCAATTTTATTTATTTACTTTAATAGAGATAAAGTTCAAAAATGTTCTGTCCAAAGGTTAAAGTTTTCAACAGTAAGTAAAAATTCCAATATCAGCAGGGCGGTGGTGGCGCACCTTTAATCCCAGCACTTGGGAGGCAGAGGCAGGGGGATCTCTGTGATTTCAAGTCCAGCCTGGTCTACAAAGCAAGTTCCTAGACTGCCAGGACTGTTACATAGAGAAACCCTGTCTCGAAAAAACAAAAACAAAAAATTCCAATGTCAGGAAGAGTTTTGTTTAGGAAATGTTTTCAGAAAAAAATATGTGTACTTTTGCTCCTAGACATGGTTACAAACCCACACAGCGCTTTGATACACGCTCAGATGTGTTTATAAGTTCCTATTTGGGACTAGGAAAGAAAACACGCTGAAGTAATAGTTCTTGATGTGAGAATGCTGCAGCTAAGAATAAATTAATAAGTGAATACTTATTGATTGAGTCAGGGAAAATGCCTTGGAAGAATCTGAACTTTTTAGGTGGCTTTTAATAGTTACAAGTTTAGTAGAGAGCTGTTTTCATCATTTGTTTAGGATGCAACCTACATGGTGAATAAGAATAACCATTAACACCGTTTTAAAACTCTTCACATGCTCTTTCCTCCAACCCTTACAGTAGTGGTTTCTCTCCCTTTAAGACTGATGTTAAGTTTAATTATGTTTCTGTGCCCAGTATAATATGGATGGAAAAATAAGATATGATTCTAGGGACCTGGAGGGGATAACTCCGTAAGATGTATGGTGTACAAGCATGAGGACCTGGGTTCAGATCCCCTATACACATGAAAAGTAGGTTAAGGGGCACACATCTGTTCCCCCAGCATTGTGGGGTGGCAGAAAGAGGTAGATTCTGGGGGCTTGCTGGCCAGTCAGTGACCTGAAACAGTGAGTTCCAGGTTCAGTGAAAGAGTGTACCTCAAAAAATAAAGTGAAAGCCGTAGAGAAGGATGCCCAGTGTTGATGTCTGTCCCCCACGTCATATAAATGGGCATGAGCACACACACATGCATGCATTAAGAAAATAAACATAATTGCTCAGTTTGGCTTAGGCAGTGTTTCTGCTTCCTGCCACACACAAGCAGAGCATGTCCTGGACTCTTCCTTGGCCTTGGGGTAAGCAGAAAGGAGGAGAAGACTCAGCCCAACCTCCCCCAACCTCTGTGTGTTGTGTGTTTGAGATTACACACCACTGAAATGTATGTGTGTGTTGAATTGTTATTGAATGGAACTTGGATGCATATCCCACCCCTTAAGAACTGACTTGCAAGTTCAGGGCTTTCAACCAGTCATGCTTGACATTGCACGCTCCTCTTTTATCCACTGGTCAGAGCATACATTTCCAGACTTAGATACGGCTTCAGAATCAATTTTTGACACACGCATAAGAAGTTGCCACCAAACAGGCAGAATGGCCCCTGCAATGGCTCTCAATGGATATGCTTCTGTAACCCATTCTGTCTTCTCAGTTTATTGATGACTTTTACTTTAGATCTGTTTCACCTTGGACAACTCATTTTGAAAGTATTTTTAAATTTATTATTGTGTGTGTTTATGATATGTTGTTTTGTGTTGGGGTGCACAGGCCGTAATGTATGTGTGGAGGGCAGAGGAGGGGGGTCAGCTCATTCCTTTTGTTTGGGTTCTGAGGACTAAGCTCAGGCCATTAGGCTAGCACAGCAAGCACTTCACCTGCTGAGCCATCTCACCAGCCCTTATCTAAATTAAAATGCTTAGTGTATCATTAGTGTTTAGAAACACTTACACTAACTATAGTGTTAGCATTGAAATTCATAAGGTGTGGGTTGATCAGGTTGCATGCTGAAACTTGAACACAATTTATTTACTTTGAATGCTCACCTTCTGCCACTGTACCCAAGGCTGGACCTCAAATGTGGCAGTGATGCTTGGATTTCTTCTAGTTTGTCATTTCCTAGACTCCAGAGACATGAGGTCTTTTATAAAACTCTTTTTTTTTCTGCGAGAGCTGACGTGCAAGTGTTTTCATGAGTGAAGATGATGGTGAAGGAACTGGGGAGAGAACTTGGCTCAGCAGGCTTGTCCTGGAGGAAATATGCTCCTGAGCACCAATCAGAACAGCACCAGAGGTGTGGCTGAGAAAAGCCACATACCCCGCATGTGTCATGGGATATCAGCTTCTCTAGTAAAAAGGCACAGTGAGACAGTGGAACCCCCATGGGAACATGGGGCTAGAGGATGAAGTAGCTAAAATTGGAACTACTGGTTCTCTGGTTAAGAGTTACAAATAAATACTAAAAAGCCAAGACTCCTGGAGTAGAGGTGCATGGCTTTTCCTGCAAAGAGACTCATCCTTACTGTATCCAGTCACTTGTAGTCAGGGTACCTGTATGTCAGGGCTCTCTGGAGGAACAGAACTTATAGAATGAATACATACATATATACTCATATATATATATATATATTTCTTAGAAGATATATAGAATCTTATATATGATTTCTTGGAAGGCTTACAGGCTGTGGTCCAGTCCATCCAATAGAGGCTATCTAACAGTGGAAGGTCTAAGAATCCAATAGTTCTTCAATCCATGAGACTGGATGTCTCAGCTGGTCTTCGATATCGGTCAGAATCCCAAAGCAGTAGGTTCTACCGCCAGCGAAGGAATGGACTTTCCAGTGTGGGTGAGAACAGGCAGGCAGAGAGAGCAAGCCCTTCTTCCATGTCCTTTATATAGGCTGCCAGTAGAAAGCGGGGCCCACATTAAAGGTGAATCTTCCCACGCTGAAGATCTAGATTAGAAGTGGAATTCTTGCTTCAAATATTTAATTAAGCAAAAATCCCTCACAGGTGTGCCAGCCACTTGGGTTTTAGTTAATTCTAGGCGAAGTCAGGTTGACAACCAAGAACAGCCATAGTGTAATGCAATGCAGCCATGCGAAAAGAAATTCCTGCCAAGAATGGGATTTTTTTGTAGTAGGAGGCCAAAGGTTCCAAAGCTCTGAGATGAGGTTGCTATTGTCCTATTTTGTTTATATTGCAAATGATATCAGTTTTTTTCAAAGTGCTTATGATTCTGGCCTTATCATTCCTGCCACTAGGCAGCTTCCAGATTGTCTAATCTTGACAATGTTCAATGGCGTGTCCTCTGTCCTCTGTCAGGGGCCGCTAGTTTGAGCTGCCAAGAAGGTTTGCTTTATTGCTCAGCTAGACACGGCCTGTGCTGCTTTATGACATTTCAAAGTGAATCGATGATAGAAATTTCAATTTGTTTCAGAAGAGAGCTGACAGCAGGCTTGGCTCTCAGATCAGTGACCAGATCTTTAAAAAGAATTGATTTGAGCACACATGGATGGAAGGGAGACTGCATGCTGAAACAGCATTCAGTTATTCTATGAAACTGTCTATATTTATACCTAAGTCCTGATGCTAAAGAATGGGTAGCGAGACTAAGATTCATGGTCAGAATGCCTTCCTACCTTCTTTACTAAATATAGTAACCATAGATTTTTTTTTCTTTCTGTTCCTCCCCGTTCTCAATACCTGTGATTCGGAAGGAGCTGATTTCCGATCTAGGTCAAGGGTAGGTGGTGTGTAACCTAGGCATGTCCAATGAGAAGCATTACTTTGATTTAGGGATAGACAAGTTTGCTGTAACAATTAGATCCTGGAAATTGACAGCATTATATTTTCAAAGTGGGTTTTCAAATAAGTTTCCCACAGAGTTATGGGCAGATGTAGGGAAAAATCTAACAGATAGTACAGTTTTGGGGTGGGGGGACCTATTCATGGTAAAGTATTGGTACCACTCAAGGTTGTAGACTGAGAAGGAGAGAAGTGGGAAGGGAGGGAGGGAGAGAGAGAGGGGGAGGGAGAAAGAGAGAGAGAGAGAGTGTGAGAGAGAGAGAGAAGAGGAGAAAGATATTAGAGATTGGGAGTAGCATTTTAGGCTGGCTGGACCTGTGACTGCTGATTAAGAGACACAAGTAATCCATGTAGGGTTTGGCCAAGGGGGATGAGGGAAAAGAACTGCTTAACCTTATTCTCTTCCCTTCCTCCATTCCTTGATAATATTCCAAAGGAAGGCCCGGGGAAAGGGGCCATGGATGCATCCACTCAGACCAAGATGCCTCCCCCTCTTGTAGAGCAAGGAGAAGAACAGAGTAGATTCAGAGGTCAAGCTGAAGATCTTCCACACATGAGCTTGTTCGGGACAGTTGTGAGGTAATCCTAAAGAGATGGACCACCCAGAAGAGGGGTAAAGCAATCAGAAAGCTGGGAAGGCGAGCCACAGTTTTCCTAACCTAGTTTTTACTTTGGCAGCATGGCCAGCAGTTCATAAATGCGGACACAGGGCTCTCACACAATCCCAGGATGAAAAATAGAGCAGCTACAAACACCACCTACTAACACAGGTGTATGACTGAGTCAGCCCTCTAAAAACTTACCCTAGCAACCAAAGCTGACCAATGAACTGCCTATAAAACAACATAGCTCAGATATCAGCCAATTAGGAGTAGATACTTCCTGCAAGCTCTAATCCCTTGTTTGCATGAAGGTCCTGGACAAGGAACGTTTGTGAGAAACTTCTTATGCTAGCTGCCTCTTTTCCTTCTTTCCTTCCTTATTCCTTTCTTTTTTCTTTTTTTCTTTCTTGATGTACAACCACTTACAGGTTGTAACTTTATAAAATTTATTTGTGATATCTGATGTTATGAACTTAGATATGCAGGATGAGTATGTAATTGGTGTAAAGCCCACTCTCTGAGCTCTCTTAATGGCTTTGTTATTTTTCTCTCTCTTTCCACAAAGACCTTTCATTTCTGTGTCTCCTGTCAATGCACCCAGTAAATGGGACAATAAACTGGGACAAAAGTTGAACATTATAACCTACACATTTCTCACACAAGATACACTTTTATTTATTTATGGATTTGACTGTTTGTTTAGTTGATTGGTTGGTTGGTTGGTTGGTTGGTTGGTTGGTTGGTTGGTTGGTTGGTTGGTTGGTTGGTTGGTTGGTTGGTTGGTTGGTTGGTTGGTTGGTTGGTTGGTTGGTTTTCCAGACTCGTTTCTCTGTGTAGCCCTGGCTGTCCTGGAACTCAGAGATCTGCCTGCCTTTACCTCCTGAGAGCTAGGGTTAAAGACATGTGCCATTTCTGTCTGGCATGATACACTCTTAAGAGACTTCTGATAAGGGTTTTCTGTTGGCATGGGAGGGTCCTCGCTGCTGATTACCTGTTACACTGGGAAGAGCCTCCTCACAGCATTGAGTTCCTAGAGCAGTGAGGCAGCCAGCAGCCGTCCTCCACCACTGCACACAGCTGTCATAGCTAGCGTGATTCTTCAACATTCCTCCTCCTTTCCTTTTCCCTAATCCCCCTCTTCCTTAAGGAGCCTCCAGTCAGACTTCCTCTCCTCAGAACCTCATTTCCTGTCCTGCTCCAACAGATATCCTCATAGACTTACCTGCATTCCTGTGGGTCTGGTTGTATTTCTGAACTCAAGATTCTGATTCTAGTAGAAAGTCGATGAAGCAATTGGAACATGGGTTTCTGTATCTACTTGCATTTCTGTGAAACCTGAAGCTATTGGCGGCTGTAGCCATTATGAAGAGAAGACTTGGAGTAAAGAAACTGGGACGACTTTTTGGTGACACAATCTAAGCGTTCGGATTCAGTTATTCTTAGAATTTTCGGCTAGGGATTAGAAACTTCTCCTCTGCCCCTAACAATCAAGTGTCTGTCAATTGTCTCTTAAAGATGCCCAACAAATGAACCATGTGCCTAACTGTCAATTGTCTCTTATGCCTAATCTTCTGCACAGCAGAATTTAGCTCCTGGAACCACTAAACTGATCTACGACACCAATCAGTGGCTTCTAATCCAGTCACTTAGCAGACAAACCTGGTGTCCTCAGCCTGGGAGATGCCAGCCCGTCTGTCCAGGCTTACCCAGTCAGTGTCGCAGTTCTTCCCTGTTCTTGGGCACTAAAAAGTTCCAGATGTCAGTGCCCAGAGGCATTGATGGTCAACATCTGGGATTTTATGAATTCCCTGAGCTTGGAAGACAATATCTTAAATGAAACATGAGGGAATTGAATACAAGTCTCTTTCAATATGTAAAAAGGCTCGCACAAAATTGGTAGTTAGGCAGATCAAATTATTCCATGGCAGAACTACTTCTAATACAACAAGAATAGCATGTATTTTTTTTCTTGGTGAACCAATTAATTTTATTGGGATTACTCACAGGAATATGGGAAAAGATTATCTGCAGGAGGAAAAGTCACTCGAAGACAGCTGTAGTACCAACAGGTGTCACCAGCATGGGTGACAGATCATAAAAGCTGGAAGCCTGGAGCACACTGCACAGCCTGCAGGCAGCTCAGCAGGTCGGAGAGTGACCTTTCTAGGTGGTTCCATTGGTGCCTCTTCCAGGCAGTTCCGTTGGTCTCTGCTTCTGCTGGGCAACGGGGCTCATCTGGGAGTGGCTGTTTGCAGTCTTTACTGTCTGCCTGCTCTTGGGGAAGGAGGGACCCAGTCAATCGGCTTACTTCCTGTCTTAAGGAACTTCCTTGAAGGATGGAAACTGCTGCACAGCAGCTGTGTCGACGTGTTCATACCCCAGCAATAGCATGGATTATTAACATAAGGATGGTGTCACTCCACTGGTTGGCTGGATATTAGCTCAGGATGAATAATAATTGTTCTGAAAGATAATTAGTCTCAAAAACACATCGTTCAGTCTTTGACTTTGATAAAGACTTTGTGTTCTCTTCATTTTCTTCCTCTAAAAAATATTTATTTTAAATTATGTGTATTTGCTGGGCGGTGGTGGCACACACCTTTAATTCCAGCACTCAGGAGGCAGAGGCAGNNNNAAAAAAAAAGAAAAAGAAATAAAATTATGTGTATGTGTGTGGTTATGAGCACATGTGAGTTCAGGTGCCAGAGGAAATCAGAAGAGGGTATCAGAACCCACAGAACTGGCATTACAGGTAGCTGTGATCTGTTTGACATGGGTACAGGGAACCAGACTAGTCTCCTGCAAAAACAGTAGACCATGTCTCTAGCCCCTCCTTTTTTATTTTCCCTGTCTCTGTCTCCGTCCTGTCTCTCTCTCGTTCATGTTGTGTGTGGGTGTGGGTGCATGTATTTCCCGATGCATGTGTGAGAGTAAGAGGACTCCCTTAGGGATCAGTCTTTGCTTTTCACCTTGTTCGAGACAGGGTTTCTGGTTGTTTTGCTTCTGTGTAAACCAGATTAGCTGTTTGTGAGCTTTGGGGGACTTTTCTGTCTCTGCTTCTCATCTCACCATAGAAATGCTAGGATTACAGACCCATGCTATACCTCTCAGCTTTATGTGGGATCCTGGGATTAGAAGTCAGGTCCTCACACTTGGGTAGCAAGCACTTTTACCACCTGAGGCATCTCTCCAGTCCACATGGAACATTCTCTGTCCGTGTGTGTACAAAACCAAAATTATCTTTAATATACTTCTCGCCAGCAAGCAGGAAAAGAGAAATGGTTTGTGGGCTGACAGCTGAGACTGATCAGCTTTCTTTAGAGAAGGCCTGAAGATGGCCCTCCCTTCTAGGCCACCTCTTCAACATTCCCTCCACCCACTAGGAGGTGAAAACCTCAGTGTGCACACATCAGATGGAGAGGAGTATCACACGCAGTATGACAGCAGACAGCACAGGCTTGCATGGAGTGTCTGGTCCCTGCTTTTCTGGGAACTTGACTTCATCTCTCGGACTTCCTGTATCCGTCTTTGTGAAATGGGATCGGCGGCATCTTCTCAGGGCATGGCCACGAGGACTGATGAGACTGTAGGAGCAAAGTCTCTAAAATACTGTGCAGTGAGCATCTTCATAAACGGCCTAAAGAATAAGAGTGGTGGCAGATCCGGCCAACCTGGACTGGCAGCCGTACTGGGCAGTTTTGTGTGTCAGTTTGATACAAGCCAGAGTCATCAGAGGAAGGAGTTTCAGTTGAGGAAATGTCTCCACAGATCCAACTGTAAGGCATTTTCTCATTTAGTGATCAGCGGGGGAGGGCCCAGCCCATAGTGGGTGCTATCCCTGGGCTGGTGGTCCTAGGTTCTATAAGAAGGGTGAGCTGAGCAAGCCATGGGAAGCAAGCCAGTAAGCAGCACTCCTCCATGGCTTCTGCATCAGCTCCTGCCTGCAGGATCCTGCCCTGTTTGAGTTCCCATCCTGACCTCCTTCATTGATGAACAGCAATGCTAAAGTATAAGTCAAATAAACCCTTTCCTCCCCAACTTGCATTTTGGTCATTGGTGTTTCATCGCAGCAATAGAAACCCTGACTAAGACAAATGTGGTGGTTTGAAAGAAAATGCCCCCCTAAGGGAGGGGCACTATCAGGAGGTGTGGGCTTGTTGGAAGAAGTGTGTCACTGTCGGGTGGGCTTTGAGGTCTCTTTTGCTCAAGCTTCCCTCAGTGTGGCAGTCAGTTGACTTCCTGTTGTCTGCAAGATGTAGGACTCTCAGCTACTCCACAACCATGTCTGCCTGCATGCCATCATGCTTCCCATCATGATGATGGACTGAACTTCTGAAACTGTAAGCAAACCACCCCCATTAAATGTTTTCTTTATAAAGATTGCCATGGTTTATTGGGACCAGTGCTTGAAGTGGCTTTGTGGAGCCCATTCTTTTTGGAGGAATACCTTGCTCAGCCTAAATATAGGGGGGAGGGCCTTCATCCTGCCTCAAAGTGGTGTGTCAGACTTTTTTTATCATGATACAAAAACAAGCAAAGTGGTTACTATCTTAAAACCCAAAACACCAAGTAACCATACCCTACATCAAGATATCCTGTTGGTAGCCATACCTTAAATTAAATCTCCTGTCAATAACCTTGAAGGAGCAAGAATAGGTTTAACTCTCTGACCTTTAGTCAAAGTGGAACAGATCCACCTCTGTGGGCCCTCTTAATACCCAAAACACCAAGTAACCACACCCTAGGTCAGGATATCTTGTTTGTAGGTACTCCTTAAGTCAGACCTCTTGTCAATGACTTTGAAAGAGTGAGAGTAGGCTTAACTCTCTGACCTTCAGTCAAGGTGAAGCGGACCACTTCTGTGGGCTCCCACAATAAGGCCCAAATTTCCACAAAGGGCTTGAGAAAGATTTTTTTTACAAAAAGGATATGACTCATTTAAGAATTTCTGCCATACAGCAAGCCATTGAGCAGTTGATATGTTAAGTAGAAATAGCAAGCTAAGTAAAAACACCACCTGCCTCAGTGGGGGGGCACACACTTTCAGATAGATCTGGGGAGTTGAATGCAGTACCGGGTCACCCACCTTTGACCAGACCTGTGAGCTTTAGGCTTGGCTCTCAAAGACTAGAGAAGCTGGTAGAGCTAGCTTCCAAAGCCACAGCAGAAGTCTTAACCATGCCACTTAGCAGTTTAAAGACCCATGTGGTCAAAAAAGGCTAGAGATATGCAGTAGAAGAGGTCCAGACAGATAAAAAACCTTTAAACAGGTTCTAGTGTGTTTAACAATATGCATAGGCTTAAGAAAGAAAAGACAGGCTATAGACAGTCGTAGAAAAAAATAAGTGGTTTAAAAATAATAAAGTCTTTAAAGAAAGAAGAAAGTAATATTTAAAAAAGAACAAGCCACATAGAGATGGGAAATACATAGGGAGTCTGGATTCTCTATGTTGTTGTAATGATCTGTCCTGTCCCTTTAAGAGACAAGCCCAGCCCACTCCTTCCCCTCTCCACTGAGGCAAGTGGATCTTCCTTCTGCTTCCAGCCTGAGCTCCTTCCTTTCTGTCTCTCTCCTGAAGAGGTAGTTTCTCTTCTCCTCTCCTCTCTCCGCCTCCTCTCTCTGTAGTGAAAGGGGAGCGGGCCTGCTTTTTGTCCCGCCCAGCTCCCACACGGTTAGCTTTACACCCAAAATA
>LOJH01004911.1:16055-37148 GCA_001685095.1 Ellobius talpinus
GAGAGAGAGAGAGAGAGAGAGAGAGAGAGAGAGAGAGAGAGAGGAGGGAGAGAGGAAGAGAGAGCACAGCTGGGTTCCTCCTCAGGAGAGGCCCTATGGTTGCTCTCTAAAAACCCTGTTGGACAGCAGCGAGTTGTCAAAGCCTACTGGATCCCCACACCCCAAAGCCTATTCTGGTAGCCTCCAGTGCCTGTCCTGTGCTCTGTGTTCTGAGCAAAGTGGGTGATCAGTCAGTCTTGGGGACAGAGCCCCAGGCTGCTGTGCCTGGAAATTGGGCTTGGTAAGTCATGGGAACAATTGGCCATAAATCTCAGGCTTCTCTGCTAGCTTGGCCTGGCTCTAGTAAAGACAGATTTTTGTCTGGGCCCTTGAGTGAGAAATTCCCTCTAGGGAAGGGCTTTCTGGGTGAATTAAGCAGATTCCCTCCACCACCCCCAGGGACATTAGGTTCAGAGGCCGCCAAGGAGACACCTTCCCTATCCTACCTACTGTGAGACAGGCTTGAAGGCCCATAACTCAAAGCCACATTTCCTAGTTTCTTCAACTGTTTGACTCCTCTTTTACCTTGGAAACCCACCCTAAATCTCTCCTCCTCAGAAGTGTCTGCTCTGGACTCCACAGCCCAAAGCCAGAGTGTCTCCTACTTGTCCCCCAACTCTCACAGGCTCTATGAGTGTCTATCAGGCACAGGCGTGTGGCCAACACAGGCCTAGAGTGTGATGGGAGAGAAGACAGAGAACACATGGCCCACTCACTGCTCAGGAGGTGCAGACTTAAATCTCCATGTTGAGAGTACCTGTTACTGAGGTGGGGCCCATGTTGGGGCTTGACAGACAGGGAGGGCATGCTTGGTGCCTGTCCCTGTGTCTTCTCTCCCTAAGACATGCTGATTTATCCCCATTTACAGTGGGAGACAGAGGTCAGAGAGGTCAAAGAACTTTCCATGCAGGTAAGAGGTGATGGAGCCTTGGATCAGCCCCACCTGTCCCCTGGCACTAGAGCTCTTGCTGCCCTGAGGCTGACCTGGCCCTGGGCAAGGCACGCAACTATGGCCTGTGCAGCCAGTCAGGGCAGAGGACACCACAGCATGCCACTGTGCCACTGCCAGTCCCTAGCTCCAAGCACTGGAGCCTTGGCCCCATTCGGGGATGGGGCAGGGGGTGGAGCTGCCAAGGCAGTGCTGGGTCAAGAGAGGAAGGGCGAACGCACACTACCTGAACTTAAGGGACAGTAAGCTGGAGGAGCTGTCGGAGCGATCGTCCTCGAAGCGGCCTTCATAGGAGCACTGGGTATACGGTAAGTACAGAGGGGTGGACTTAGCAGACGGTGACAGGGACGCCTCGGTCTGGGACGTGGAGGGCCCCGGCTGCTGGCCATCCGGCAGTTTGCCCTCACAGGACTCAGGGACCTTGGCCAGAATCCTATCAATGGCTAGGTAATAGGGCCAGTCCGGCGGGACGGACTCGCTATCTGTCATGCATTTTAATTTCCTGAAACGAGAGACACAAGAGCCAAGGTGAGAAACAGCAGGTGCAGCCTGTCCTGCCTGGCCGCTGGGCAGTGTGGCACACAAGGGGTCTAGGTCCCCAGGGGGAGTCATGCTGACACAGGCGGGAGCCACTCTCGGCCAGCACTGGCTTCCTTGGTAAAATCAGTCAGGCCTTAGGGCCCCCGTGACACTGGACAGAAGGTAGAGAGGTGCTGGGACCTGCACAGCTTTTGGGTGTCAGAAAGGAAACCCAAGCATGAGCAAGGACACCCATAGGTGCTGGGAGCTTGGGGCTGGTTCCTGTGGTCTCTTCTCTTCTGTGGGTTCTAAACTCACTGCAATGAACTGAGTGCTTTTTATATAAGTTAGCCTGCAGCGATGAGACTGTGTATGAGATACCAACATAGAAGAAATTGCCATGCAGTACTTGTATTCTACAAAGATGCCTCCAGGAGAGGTAACACCAGGCCACAGCAAAACAACACTCACAGCTCTGAGCCTGTATCTTGCACACACAGTGTGATCTTGGACAGGTTCATTAACCTCTCTGAGCCTTCATGTTTTACATTAGTAAAATGGAGATGGGAAAAGTGAACCCTTCATAAAGCTACAGGGAAGGTTTTATAAAATAATGCCTGGTAAGCAAGAGGCCAGGCTCCAACAGTGTCCTCAGCTGGACCTACCAGGAAGGTATGTTATGCCGTTATCACTGTAATGCTGCTACCATTCCAACCCTGAGCTCAGTCTGACTTAGTTCTCAAACCCACAGCCTACCCAGAGTCTATGGGGCTGGGTGGTCAGTGCCATCTCACAGTGATTGACATCCCCTCTCTACTGTGTCAAAGTCGAAGGTCAGATCAGTGTGGCCAATGCCCTCAAGACCCTATGCCCTAACTTTTCCCATGGATGGATCCTGTCTCACTGAGAGTACTGTCATATCCTTGTCCTTGAACATCCCCTGGGAAGGGAGGGCAGGAAGACTGGGGAGACAGGACACACGCTGGCTAGATAGTTCTGGTCTTCATAGAAAGAGACTATAGGCAGGGTGGGCAGGAGCATTTCAGTCCTCAGGGCCACCTTGGGCCCATACAGGGTTCTCTGCTTGGGCTGACCCTAGTCCCAGTGGTCCCTGAAGATAGAGAGCTGGTTAAATGAGCCCCCAATACAGGCATAGCCAATGACAGGGGCTGCTTCTCAGGATAGGCTGTGGTCAGTCACAGCAGAGGTTACCCTTGGGGAATAGCATCCAGGGTCTGGAGGGCTCCACCCCATGGCGTGACGGCATGAGAAAGCAGAGACAAGCTACACAGGACAGAGCACAGACCACTCTGGATGAAGAGCAGGGTAACCATCAAGCCACCTGGGGCCATGGGCAGCCTTCTACCCAGCTCTTCCTTTCCAGAGAACCACTTCCCCAGTTTTCTCTGTTCCACATAAGCCAGCCCACTCCTTGGAGAAATGGGGAAAGCCTGTCTCCAGTGAGGAGGCTCCACGTGGTATTTTAACAAATTACATTCCGTGAAACCTAGCTACCTGTTCAGATTTCCTATATGCTAAAAACTTAATATATAGACAGCTCCTGTAAAAAGAAAAGACTCTGCCATGAGGGGTTAGGAAGAGATGGATAAAGAACTGGTTGGCATGAGGAGCCATTGTCTGTATGTGCTTCATATACTGAAGTGCTATGCCTCCTGCTCCCGGACTGCAATGGCTGTCCCTCCCATGCATCATCATCTCCTGGGTCTTCTTGGCTTACAACCACCTCTAGGAACAGAGACAGAATCCCTCCCCTAGGACACTGAGGGAGGCTTTCAAGATAAATAATGAATAACCCATTTAGACACTGTGAGCCACCAAGTCAAAGAGGCTAAGGAAAACAGCCAGTAGAGCCTCCCACCTCCCCCAGAAACCCCTTCTTCACCTGGAACTGTAACAGGTATGGAGAGTGAGTAAGCCAGGCCATGGCTGCTATCTCCGTCTGTTCATGCCTGCTCCTGCGGGCACTAGACTTGCCTCTCAGCTCTCTCTTCGTAAGACAGGCTGAAATTTAACATCAGTTACTAAATGACCCTGAGGCCAGCAAGTCCAAGCAGCTGCTGGAGCTGTAGGCTTTGGCTCATAGGCTCTGCTGGGGACAGCACTGGAGTCAGAATGAGCCATGGACAGGCAAGGCTTAAGACCCTTTCACTCCTTCCATGACCCTTAGAAGTTAAATCAGCAGTCAGAAATGGAGTTTCAGGGCTTCATGGTCTGTCCAAGGTCTTGTTGGGCCTCCACGTCTACCAGGGCACAGGATTCATGGGCCAGGCAAGGTTCCCTTCTCTTTCTTGGGGTATCTCTTCACCTATGAAGGTACCTATCTTCCATGGAGTCTGGCTGAGCACCACACAGCTATTCCTATGGTAAGTTATGCACCAGCCTCCCATCTGCCCAACTCACCAGATGAACTACTAGTATGTTTGAGAGTCTCTTGGGATAGCACCTCCCATCCAAACAGACCCTTAGACCCAGCCTGTTGAGCCTGTCTTTTGGGGAAGTACTCTTAACAACCGTCCTCCCTCGACATTCTCCAACTCCTACAGTGACGCCTCCTGCACACGACCTTCACTTTATACCATGTCCTTCGTCCCATCCATGATCCCTGCCCTGCATTTGACTCTTCCAGATAGGTTAGGCCCACTACAGCAGTTCCCTCCTGGACGCCAGAGGCATTCCAGGCCTTAGTATCAGTTCCCTCCAGGCTCTCCTTCAGCTGCATGCTAAGACAGTCTACAACTGAAATGTAGCAAAGTCAGAGACCCGTATGGGGAGCCCCCTAAACAGCCCTTTCACCAAACCTGAGGTTGGCCCTAGGCACATGGCAGGGGCTCACTTAGCACTCAGTCTCAGGGTATGGAGATCAGCCAGGCCTGGGAATCAAGCTTCCTTTTTCACTATGGCTTCAGTTTCCTTTAAACAGCACCAAGCCCAAGTTGGGTGCTGTGATCAGTGAGGCAGGCAGAGCCAAGACCAGCTGGTCCCCTGGAGCCCCAGTCCAGGAAGCAGGCCTTCAGGTCTGGTGCTGCCTGTCTAACACCCACCTCTGCGGTGTCACGGCAGGCAGGCAGGAGGTCTAATGCCAACCTTGAAACCATCCTCATGATGGTACAGCTCCAGCCCCAGTCCCAGGAAGTTAATTGACTTTCCCAGACTTGCCACTCAAGAGCTCAAGACCACTTTCCTGCTTGTGGGCCTCAGTTTTCCCTTATTCCCAATAGGAGGCTACATAAATGGTTTTAGAAGGCCATCTTGCCCAATAGACCATCTAGCCCAGGTCACACACACCCTCCCTGACTCACATCACGAAGTGGCCAAGAGTAGAGCAACCTGCCTGGACCCTCCCATAACCATCCTGCGTGCCCACCTGTACTGGAAGGTCATGTTGGTGATTTTGATCTTGATCTCCTCGCCTAGTCGGCGCTCCCCGGTCATCTCGAAGAGCTTGCTGGCCATCTTCTCGTACACCTTGGCATTGCGCTTGGTCTGCTTGAGCTCATCGAAGAACTCTTCCCAGACCAGCATGAGACCACGCATCTCTGCATCTGTCCAGTTGCGGGCCCGCCGGTGCTTCTCCGTCTGAGGAGACACAAGGTAGCCGGGTACTTCGGCTGCTGCCATGCTGGAGGCACCTGCAGGGTTAAGGATGGCAGTCAGGCAGGGCCTCAGGCCTGGCCAACGCACCATGGGCGAGAGGCAGTGCGATCGTTCACTCGCTTGCTCGAGGCAGCTCCACGCTCAAAATGGGGCCTACATCTGACAGGCAGGAATTTAGTTAAAAGCTTTTAAACGGGAAACGTCATTTTGATGTCATGTTTCCATAGCAACAGAGCAACTGCATAAGCTACAACAACAGAAACCTTTTAACTGAAAGCACAGGAATCAGGGCTGCACTGACGGGCCATCAATATTGCAGTGAGAGGCTGTGCCCAAACCCACTGTGGCTCCCAGTCCTCCTCCCACCCTCGAGGCCTCAGAAGAGACTTGCTCCAGCTGTGCCTGAAAGGCTTCTGCATGGGGGACCCAAGCAACCCCCACCTCAGCCTCACCTGGTTCATATAGGCCAGAGTCCAAGGAGGCCCCAGATGGGCAGTGTGCTGAGACCCAAGGTCTCAAGGGAGGGTCACAAGGGAGATGGGGTTCCCAGTGCTGTCTTTATGACGGCTGGTGTGGTGGGGGTCCTTGCTGAGAGGTCATTCTCTCTCAGAGGCCTATCAAGCTTTACTGAGATTGGGCCTCATCATCACCTCTTTGCTTCTCTTGTTCCACTCACCAAACACCCTGGGTCTCGGGTTGTGTGGGCGTTAGGAAGCCAGGCTTGTTAGAACTAGGCCTGACCTAGCCATGCAGGCCAGAAGGACACAGACATCGACCTTCACCATGGCTGGAAGCAGGAGCATAGCACTGACAGAAGAGGCAAATGGAGCTGAGATGAGGAGGCCCATCAGAGAAAATTGGCAGTGGATAAAGGACAATTTCAATGGCCTTAGGCAGGGCACAGCTTGGGGCTTGTCCTCAAGAAATACAGCAATGCTAAGGTGGGGACAGGCAAAAAAAATCTCAAGGTGGACGATTAATATGCTCACAGAGCTAGGCAGGACCCTCAGGCTAAGGAGTCAGCAGGAGGGCAGGGGTGGAGAATGTGGAGTCTGCAGAGGGAAGGCCATCACAGGGCATCAACATCTGCGACTCCGTGGGACCTAAGGCCCTCAGATGCACAGACTGTGGTGGATACGGGGTCTTGCCTGAACCCTAAGCAACTAGGCTCACACTCTGACCAACAGAGGAAGAGTATCAGCCTGTCCCCTGACAGACCAAAGACAGGAAGAGCTCAGCCTGGAGAAAAGAGTCTCTCTGGGCTTCCTTTGTCCATTGTAAGGAGCACAGTTAGGACCTTGTTGGGTGGCAGGGGAGTGACCTGAGCTCCAGTCCAAAATTTAAAGTGGGAGAGAAACAGGAGAAGCCCCTGGAAGTCTTGCTGTGTTACTTCATAGGTTCAGGTCAATGTCTGGTCTTGCTAAAGCTACTGGGTACTGGCCAAACTCCTTTCCCTCAGGACCCTGAGAGTCACCTAGAGACATTCTTCCTACTGTGGACCTTTGTTTGCAGAGACCCTTGATTGTCCCATTTCTCCTAAAGGGGCACTCACTGTACCACTCTCACTGCCAATGTCAGATGTTGGTCATGCCAGACACACTACTGGTCTGCTGGTGTGCTGCTGCCCCCTAGTGCTGAGTGTAGGAATTAGGTCTGGTTCTCTGAGCTCCCAGCTCAGAAGGTGCCTCCTCCAGGAAGGCACTTTAGGTTTTAGCTCAAAGATTGATCCTTGTGGGGTTGGGCAACTAGGTATCTGCCCTATTGCCTTTCCTGGCCAGGATTCCACAGACAGCACCTCCAGTAAACAGGGAAAGACAAGTATGACCAGGGGTCCAAGAACTCTGTGTTATCAGGCTGGCCTTGAATTTAGAGATCCACCTGTCTCTGCCTCCTGAGTACTGGGATTAAAA
The DNA here is from genome assembly GCA_001685095.1 of Ellobius talpinus. Lineage (NCBI taxonomy): Eukaryota > Metazoa > Chordata > Mammalia > Rodentia > Cricetidae > Ellobius > Ellobius talpinus. The sequence goes on from LOJH01004911.1 coordinate 23,088, forward strand.
ATATGTGTCACCATGTCCAGCTACAAGCTGCTAGACTTTCAATCTCTGACTCTGTGACCTTAGCAATAGGCCCCAACCTCAGTTTCCTCATCCCTGTACTAAATAACAGGAGTTAGCAAAATGCTAGCCATGACCTTTAGGGATATGGGAGGTAGGATAGTCATAGGGTCCCTGTCTTCCATCTCCTAGCCCCTCCCACAAATCTCCTTAGAGCCTCTGGAGAAGAATTCAAAGCCTGGCCAGGGTCTAACTGTTGGCTAATGGATTCTTCTGCCATTACTCAGGGTCCTACAGTCATATGGCTACAGAGGAAACATCTATACCAGCTGCTTGCCCAAGTTCCAGGATATAGGAGGCAGCAGAGCCAGCCTGGCAGGAGCTACTCCATAGTCATACACCACTTTGGGTGGAACCTTCCTAAGATAAATGGGTTCCCACCACATCTTCTCAGGCATGTAGGCATCAAAAGCCCCAGGACAAAGTGGTCTCTGGGGACACCTCCTAGAGCAGAGTCCTTGCCTGGCTTCCAAGGACAAGAATGAACTGGGATGAACAAACCAGTTTGTCCAAGCCCCAGCTTCTCCCTTGAGGGCAGAGTTCCATACCTTGGCACAGCTGCATGGCCTGCTAGGACCCTCAGTTGTCACAGGATGAGAAGGCAGAAGGCTGAGAACTAGGCCCTCAGTAGCACCTGAAGGGAAAGGGGGTAGGTCAGCTTTAGCAAGTGTCCCTTAGAGGCCAGGCAGAAATCGGGCCAAGACTGGCCTGCTGTGAGCTGGTGAGACCTACTTAGGCTCTCTGGGTCTGTTTTCCCTCTAAATAATGAGACTGGGGCTAACCTGAAACTTGTATTTATGAAAGCAGTTCAGGTTGTAGGAAACCAGGCTCAACTAGGGTGATGACAGCCAAGCTCAGCCTATATGAATAGAGGCCAGAGCAGAAGGTAGGCGCTATGGTGGGACGCCGGGTAACTTTTAAAAACAAGGGGTTGTGAACTGAGCCTGTACTAGAGGGAAGAATTTAGGGGTTGAAGACTTGACAAAGGCCTGGAATAAAATGTGTGCACATGTATGTGGCAGTGGCCAAGTGCAGCCTTAACCAAGAGGTAGTAGGGCCCAGTCTAGGGAGTCTTGGTGCACTAAGGAGCTTGGACTGCTCTGGGAGGTGAGTGAGGTGTGGCCTATCTCAGTGGTGGGTAATGAGAGGAGTTATGACCTACCTTACTTAGAACTGGCCTGTTCCAGCAATTCCTGGGATAAAAGCCTAGCTAGGTGCCTGGGCTGCAATGCTGGACATTGCCATCACATATCATTGAGGAGCCCAGACTCTTAACCTATGAGGACAGCCCTTCCCTCTTCAGTCATCCCCCAGATTCTCACCCCCCAGCTTGAAGTAAAGCAGGCATTCCGTCCAGGACCACAACATGGAGACAGACACTTAGGGAGAGGAGCCTCAGGCTTCAGGGCCAAGGATGTGTGTGGATTCCAGGAAGGTCTGTGATTCTCCAGTGCTGGGCCCACCTCTGCCCATAAGCCTTCCCTGGGCTACCCAAGTGGGTCTTCCAGACATGGCTGAGGTATATCACCTCACATGAAGGCCCACACTCTAGGAAGGCCAAGTGTACCTCCACAGAACCTGTCTACTCCATGGCCATATACTCATCCTGGCTTCTCTCATCAACACAATATTGGGCTCCTTCTTCAAGAAACTCCTTCAGAATGCTTTTTAGAAAAGTTGAAAACACCAACCACAATGTAAAGCAGAGGAGCTCAGGTCTTGTGCTCCTACATTCCCCAGGTAAGGGGGGAGCACAAGACTTGCTCTGGTGAGAAAGGATGCTCTGCTCTGGTGGCTAGAAGAAATAACACATGCTGCGGACATCCCAGGGAGGCTTACCTCATCCTTTCTGAATAAACCTCCCATGCCTGGCTACCCCCTGGGAGGGGTGTTTCATTTCCCTGAAGTCACCAAAACGCAAGTGCTGAAGACCTTAAGGGCAAGATTACCGTAGTCCCAGAGAGGACTGCTGAGACAGATGAGGGAGTTGAAGTAACACCCGTACCATCAAACGCTTGAGTTACTGAGCAGGGATCTGAATCTGGTCGGGTATCTACCAGGCCCTTCCTGGCAAGGGTTCATCGCTTTGTACAGAAAACAGACCCTGTGACCTAAAAGGGCCAATGGCATGCACTGGCAAAATCTATAGGGCTTCAAGAGTGATCCAGGCAGTCTTCAGTGTCTGGTGGGCTGAGAAATAAGGTAGACAACTCCTGTCTCTCAACTGGAACTTGACAGGCTTTCACAACGTGTTTCCCAAACAGTCCTTTTTCCTGTAGCTTAGTGAACAAAATGTCTGTGCTTCAGGCTCAGCCCAGATACAAAGGAAGGGACCTAGTAAGATGGACAATGTTTTCGACAAGGTTAAAGGATCTGTAAGCTATAAAGGACAGGGCAGGCATTGTAGACACAGCAGTCAGGCTAGAACAAAGGTGGGAAGACCAGCTGTGTTGGGGAGCAGAGGGGTTCCACCTAGAACAGGAGCATGACCTGTAAGGAAGGGTTGGAGACTATGCAAAGACTCCAAAGCCAAACTGTGTGTCCTATGTGAGGACAGAGGCTCACCACCTCTCTGGTACCTTGGAGCAACATATGGAAGCTGCAACAATACGTAGGACCTTGCATGATGGCTTAAAATGCCAATTACCACCAGAATTTGGTACACCATTATCTCCAAGACAGGGAGATCACTTCAATAGAACCCTACTGTGAATAACTCTAGGTCTGGCCCCAACTCTAGGTACCTAGGTTCATTCCATACCTAGTATTGCCTGACCTTTACAGTGTCAAGAGAGCTTGCTGGGTGGTATACTTGCCCACTGGAGAAGAGCAGGCTGCACTCCTCAAATGCTTGAAAGGAGTAAGTAAAGCAAGCCTTAGACAGTAACAACGGGTGGTTTAATTGCTTCTTTAATTCAAATGTACAATATCTGCAACTTAAAATTTTTAAATATACATTTCATGTCAGTCCTTCCACTTGGAAGTGGACAGCCAGGTCTGGACTGGGCTCCGGGGCACACCCATCACAGCCCTCCTGGTTCCCATTGAAGCCTGTGGCACACAGCAGTAAGGCCTGGACAGGAGCCCCTAGAAATGCAGCCAAACCTCTGCAGATAAGTCTCTGCCACCATCACCTTACACCCAACTTGTGGCAGAGGGTATTTCCAGAGACACTGAGGGGAGCAGTTCCTTTGATGGCACTGAAGTGTGACAAGTACACATAGAGGGTGGCCCTGAACCTTCAGATCACCTTCAACTGTCACACTGCAGAGCGTGGCTTCTTCTTTCCTGGAAGCTCCAGACCCATCGAGGAACAGTTCTCTTCCAACCTGTGACGATCCTGAGCTCCCCAACCACCCTCAGCAGCTCTCAGTGTCTCTTCTCCTTCCACACACCAAGTACCAGAAGACAGCTTCATGCCTGCCCTGGCAGCAGCTATGATCTTAATGCTCAGAGTTAATGGAGGGAGGGTTTAAACCCAAATGAGACTGTGTGGAAGGATGAACACAGGTGGAAGAAGAGACTCATTCTGCAGCCCCACAAAGGGAGGCAGTGCTCCTTGCCAGGTGGCTGTGAGCCAAGCTATTGCTGTTTAAGACCTATCCCATGGGTTGAAAGCAGAACTGCTTCACTCACAAGAAGGTGCTTCCTGTCAGGGTTAGTGCCTTCTCTGGAAGGGCTGGAGGTGGCTCTACTCTAACTCTTCCCTCTTGAAGGATAAATGTGCAGACAGAAATGAGAGAATAAAGGGCACTTGGCAGTTACAAAGTCACCTACATGTCAAGGGGGCCAGCAGTGGGAGGGAGGCACATTTTGGAGAAGAAACATGATGAAGTGCATTGCCAAATAGTTCTACCCTGGTTTCATTAAAATCTTTCCTGACAGTACCAGCAGGAAAACAATATCCCACCTCTTGCCCCCCTAAATCCCACAATCAAAATAACATTTTTAAATAAAGTTTGGAAATCCATAGATTTTGAGAAATTTGATGAAAAGTCTTGGTCCCTCCTGCAGTCAGTCAGATGGAGCAATATCTCCAGTGGGACTTTAATGAGCTATGGCCTTTTGTTCCCCTTTAAATTTTAAACTGAGTCCCATTCTTAGATGCCAGTCACAAAGCTGACTGTATGTAGCATGTCCAAAAAGGGCAGCTTTCAGTAAGAATGGTCAGGCATCTTACATATGTCTTTGAGGAGTGTGTGTGTGAGCATGTGTGTGTGTACACAAATATAACTCTGAGTATGTATACACGTAAATGCATGCTTGCCTGTGCCTGGGTGCATCTCTAGGCTGTGGCGCCCATTACAAGAGAACAGCTTTGTGGCAGAGGCTGTTCTAGTCTCATATTATTCTGGTCATTCTATGAACAAAAGCAACTGAACTCCAGGTTGAACTCACTGATATGAATCCCCAAGGGAATGGCTCCAGATTTTACATTCAAGTTTCTTATAAACATCTACCACAAGCAGTGATCAGGCTTGCAACATGCAGAGTTGTTGGGCCAACCTGGGAGCGTGGCAGCTTAGAAAAGGCTCCAAATGACCCCTTTTCCCTAATCCACATGGACATGACTTAGCTAAGCAGCAGAGAACCTATCTTGTCATACAGCCAAGGAGAGCTCCCAAACCAAGCAAGGAAATGAGGACAGCCCATGTCCAGGACTCATTTTCATTAACATGACCAGGCTACTCTGGGCCCAGGCCTTGGGAAAGAGAGGTGGCACTGACAAGCATGAGAAGCTGTCCCTAGGCCATAGGCTGGTCCATTACTGAACCTTCCCTCTGATGCCTCATCTTGTCAGGCTGAACCCTCCCTGGGCTCTGACAGGCCTAAGTCTACAATCCCCTGGGCTGACAGAAGGCAAGACGGGAAGGGTCAAAAAAGGGGCTGGATTCATTCTTAACAGTTGCTAGGACACTAACCTTTCCCTTGACCAAGAGAAACTGAGACAAACCAACAAACTATAGCTCAGAGACATCTTGGGGGTTATCCCAGCACTCCTCAGGTCTCTACCACGCAGAAGATACAAAGGGACAGCATCCACAATGGCTAGCTGGCTCCTGGGCAGGGTACAGCCCAGCTCAGCCAGGACCAGAGATGAGGTTATTGGGGTAGCCTCTTTGGATACAACAGAGGCTGTTTGTGGCTAGGCTGAGGGACTAGGAAACTGCATCATCACTGTTGAGTAGACAGCTTGACAATCATGCCTGAGGAGGGGGTGCTGCAGCAAGGCAAGCCTTGCACAACCATAACAGTGGAAAGCAGTTCTCCTCAGCCCCTCAGTTAGGCCACAGATAGGATTCTCACTTAGGGCAGTGAACATGAACACCTCTCTTTGTGCTGGTTAAATGTGATGCATAAAAAAGGGGAGACGTGTGAGGTGCAAGTGCCATCAGGTGTTGGGAGGTCTACACAAGGGACCTGCCTGACTAGACTGAGTAGCTACGGGAGAGGGAGCGGTGGCCAGAAGGTCCATCCACTTCCACAAACTTTATCACATGCAGCACAGGCCTTGCAAGTCACACACTTTACACGGGCATAGGAAGAGTTACATTAAAATTAATGTCTTTACTGATATAATTAAATTTAACTCCTGAGAAGAAAACAGAGAAAGGGAAAATGATGCTGGAAACCTGGCACCCCAGTTCCCAGTCCTCCCCCCCACCACTCATTTTGTGTCCAGACTCTGGTGTGGCAGGTACACCCTGCTGTGGAAATGCGGGTGAGAGTTCTCCAGCCCAGTGTAACAGAAAGGCTCAGAACCATCTGGTAAGAGCTAGGACTTCTGCTTCACATACCAGGGCAGCTGCAACCTGGCGACCATGGCCAGGGGAACACTAGGAAAAAGACAAACACCTGGTCAACCTAGCACTGCCACCAGCTGCAGCAAGGCTAGGCCCAGGACTCAGGCTCAACCCCAACATAGTGCATGTTCCCTGCACAGCCCACACTGTAAAACACTCCTGCCATTGCCTGGCTGTCCACCTGACACAAGTGGAAGCCTGTATGATCAAGGAAGCCCCAGCAGAAGCTTGGCACAGGCTCCTGGCTCCGGCCCCAGCAGTTGCCTCCTCTCAGCCTCGTGTGCCACAGGTACTACTCAGCAGGTGGTGACCTTGTGGACATTTTGCAAACAAGCAAGCAGCCGGTGGTATGGACTTCCTGGTGCTGCTACCACCTCAAACACAGACTGGAAAGCCCTGTGGTCGAATTCCTCCTCTATCTGGTGTCTGTAGAAGTCTGTGGCAACTAGGCAGAAAAGGTTCACATCCACCTGCTCCAGTTTGCCCATCCTGCTGATGATGTGTGGGAGGCTGGTAGAAGAGTTAAGGGGAACAACAGCAAGGGTAGGAAGACAGCCTCCCCAAGGGGTTCCCTTCCTAAGTCCACCAACAGGCCTAGGGAGGACAGTAGGCAACCAAAACAGAGGGGGGCCTAGGCATATCAGCAGCAGCTGCTGCTTGCAACCCTCTCCCAGCTGCAGTCGGCTGGGACCTGCAGGAGGACAGGGTTGGGAAGGCAGAGAGGCCCAGAAAGTGGGAGCTCTGCAGTGCAGAGAGGGTGTTGGTTCCCAGTGCTCTGTGCAGTAGCACTTACCTGGGCTGGGCTCCCCACAGTGCTAGTGGCTGGTGTTCCTTCTCACACTGCTCCAGTGCAGGAAGGGTAGAGCTAGTACCCTGCCTGGAAGGCTTTCCCGTACTTGGGGTGAGGCTGTGCTGTCACCACCAAGACAACTTTGCTGCTCAGTAGCTCTCGTGGTCTGCTGTGGAGGAGGTTGCCAAAAGAGGAACTCCTGGCAGCACTATTGGGACTGGGACGGGAACTGCAGCTTTATTTATGACTTTCCCCAGGAGGGTGACCACTGCATAAAGATGAGAGCTAATGAGAAGCAGCATTGAGAAAACCCCGGAGGAATAAAGCATGCCAGAGGATAAGGCAGCCGCAGGGCCAGTGGCTGGCCTGAGCTGCCCTGCCTCCCCTTCTGTGCTCCCCTCCCATCATCCTTCAGCAGTAGCATTCCTGCCACAAACAGACCCATTGGGCAGCACTAGCTAGCAAATGGTTAAACCTTCTGTTTTGTGTCCCTGTCAAAGTTTTATACCTTTAGTTGCTGGTGGCCCTGTCAGAGGAGCAGCAGGTGGCGGTTAGGTCTAGGAAACAGCTCACCAGGAAGCAAAGCTCTGCTGGGTGAATCTCAGGTGAGGCCCTGAGAGCCTTGGCCCCAGAATGTTTCTTGCTACTGCTGTATCTTTGCCGCTGCCATTTTTCTCTGGTACCTGGCATGGAATAAATGGGCATGGGGAGACTCCCCACTGCCCTTAATGTAGTTTTGGAAATATCCTGTTTTACTGGGCATTTTTACCTGTGGATTATTAAGGTGGTTTCCTCCTAAGTTATGCTGTTTGACTGGAACAATGATTTAATATAATAGTGTTAGTTTAAGTAGAATTTTGATGATTGAGGGTTTTTAATAAACATAGTAAAGTTAGGTTAGTTTAGTGGAAAAATGTTGCCCCTGTCTCTGATAAAGCAGAGGTTGCAGAGGATAAAACATAAAACAAGAAAGTGTCACACAGCTAGAACACATGAGGTTCTATTGAGAAGCCATATAGACTGTGGTTTAAATTAATGATTAAGGAAAAACAATTGAGTCCCAGAACCCCAGCTAGCTCAAATTCTTTTAATCTTAATGTTGGGAGATGTGTTCACAGGTTTTGGAGTACATCATAGCTGAAACAAAGCTTTGGAAATGACTTAAGGTTAGATTGAGATGTTTTTGTGAATAGCTTTGAGGTGAAAAACTCAAGGAAACAACCTCAAGTTTTAGAAAGGCACAGTTCAGTGAGGGACTTGTTAAGAACAAGGAACAAGAACAAAGCAGCCCAATTATTATTAGTTGATGTGCCTTTCTTGCTAGAATTGATGATCAAAGATGATTAACTCCTTTCCCCCATTTCTGTCCTCAGTTTCCTGATATAAAAAAATGTTAACGAGTACACCCTGAATAAAGTAGAACTGATTGTTTTCATATATAAAAGATTAGGTTAGGGGGGCTGGAAAGATGGCTCAGTGGTTAAGAGCACTGGCTGCTCTTCCAGAGGTCCTGAGTTCAATTCCCAGCAACCATAGTGACTGTAATGAGATCTGTCGCCCTCTTCTGGCGTACAGGCATACATGGAGGCAGAATGTTGCATACATAATAAATAAATAAATAAATCTTTAAAAAAAGATTAGGTTAGTGATTTTTTTAAATTACTTTTTGAGACAAATAATAAAGCAATTGATTCTTTCTTTGAAACCACAAAATGCAGCCTGACAGTAAAAGAGTGACTGAGAAAAATATCTCGCTTGCTTACACTGTGTTAATCTACAAGTTGCTTGGACATGAATGTATGTGAGTTCTTGGAATAATTTGTTTTTCATCAATAATACACAGGATGTTTAACCATGTAGGGGAAATGGAAAACATGTTTTTTACCTGCTTTCATTATAATCATTAACTTGAAAGATAGAATGTAACCACATTGCAATTTTTATGCTGTCTGAAACATTTTGTCAGGATATATAAGCTGTGAAGGAAAAATAAAGACAAGATTAGAGAGAGAATGGAGAAAGACCCTAAGAGTGTTTTTTACTTTTTACAGGCCTCAGAGTTTAGTCCCGCGCTGTTGTCCCCACCCCCACCACTGACAGTCCCAGAGTATTAAGTTTTACTCCCTCAGATAGAAAAGTTGATTGATAGTCTGCCGACTCTGTAGACTCACCCTCAAACCCCTTAGCTGCTGGAGGCTTGTCCTCACTGAGGCAACATTTGGAAAAGAGTTAGTTAAGCATCGCCTTGCTATCTGTGGGGTTCTGTAGAGTTTAGTTTCAAAACATTCAATGAAACCTGAACCTGATACTAAGAGAATAAGAAAGGTCTGGTGGAGATTAAAATATGGCCAAAGACCCATGGAAGGATACATCGCTGAAACCCATGGGCTGGTAGATGCGCTGACAAGGAAGCAGGAGAGGCTCCACATGGCCATGGCAACTGGAGTTCTTTGTGTGAAGTTGGACAGGGACAGCATGACCCAGTCCCTGACCATGGATGACTGCCCAGCACTGTGCAGAGTCTGAAAAACCTGGGGATGAGAGAGTCCTGAGCACAGGTCAGGCTGTGGGGTGGGTTGGAGCAGAGTGACAGGGGCTACAGCTGCCACCTTTCTTACAGGATGAGTCTAGCCCTGGTGACAGACCTACTATAAGTGTGGAATTGATTCTGCCTTCAACCCCCTGATCTGTCCTTGTCCCACACATGGACACCCTCACCTTATATACGACAGTGGCCATGAATTGTGGGTATGGCTGCTGGTTGGACAGAAACTCTCCAATGACTTTGTTCATGACATCTTGAGGTGGGAAGAAGTCGTCTAGGAACTGAGGCAGGATCCTTGCCACAACCCTGGCTTCACAGGGAAACCCCTTGCGGATCCTGTAAGGAAGGGAGCTGATCTGAGTTTCACCCTGGTTCCTGGCCTATCAGTCCTGCCTACAGAACAACATGGACTGAGGCTCAGAGGCCCTTGACACATAGGGATGCTCCAAGTGGGGCTCAGACCACAATTAAGATATGAGCTTTAAAATTCGAAGGTGACACACAGGCTTTTCTTTTGCTGCCCTGATTGATCCAGGCACAGAGTGGGTGACCTCTGCCACTATGAGGAGAATAATGAAGAGTGTGAGAAGGCACTATAAAGGAACAGGAGGAATAGGGTGGGGTGGTGACATTATAGAAGAGACTTTCCACATCAAAATGCTCCAAGAACTTTTCACTGTTACATGTCCTATATGAGAGCACTAGTGTCAATCAGGAGTTTTTCTTTCCATCAAAGATCCTCCCCTCTGCCCGCACCACTTGTTCCTGTTTATTCTTCTCAACATTCAACACTTGTCCCTTAGCCACATCCTGAAAGAGAGCTGACCTACAACTATCCCACTAATACACACACAACTACAGTGTACAGCTGAGAAGTGCACAAGTGACTCTTGTGCACTTGGCTGTGCCTTCCTGTGGATGTGGCCCAAGCCCACCAATAGCACTTGAGCACACTCCCAGGAGTGTTTATTTCCTTAGCAGTGGACTGTGGGATCAAGGAGGGCAGTGATGTGCCTGTAACCTACATGGGTCCAGGTGTCCCCAAGTGGTGCTCTGTGAATATTCAAGCATTGAAAAATAGCCACAAGATGCATTTTAAAGTTTAAGAGGATGAACAAATACACATAGAGGCAATTGCTCTGAATTTGGCTCTAGGATAGTCAATGACTACTGAGGTCAGAGGTAGGGTTGTGCTGCATTTCTTACCTATCAAAGAGAACAGATACCCGCTCCATAGCAACGATCACAGACTCACTATCAGGCGTAGCAGGGCTGGGGTCAGAGGTTCTGCCTGGACTGGCTTTTTCTTTTCCTGAAATAGAAACACTCAGGCCGCTATAGGATTGAAACCAAAGAGGCTTGAAATCAGCATTCGGTGACTCATATAGGGCTTGACCAGATAAACATAGACCCTTCAAAAACAGGTGATTAGAGTCCCTAGCAAGGTAGGACCCACCTCAACTTTCTTACAACTCTCAGGGATGTGGTGGCCAGAGGCAGCTCTGAAATCTATACATGGTGGTGTCATGTGAGCTGCTCCCTTGCCCTGGGCCCTAGAATTTCTGGAAAGGTAACAGGGCTGGTTTAGGGTCACAATAAAGCTGCAGCACCATGAGGCCTGGCTTGTGACCCTGAGTATGTTCCTGTTTCACTTTCTAGAAGCTAGGCCAGGCACAATGGTCCTGGGTGAGTGGATGACTTACAACTTGCTCACCTGTGTACATGCAGGTGAGCATCAGGCCTAGGGCTGCCATGGCCCGATGTGGGCTTTGTACATTGACTCTGTCCACACTTAGCTTGACCAAAGACTCTGTATCTAAGCGAGAGAGCTGCTCAGACAGCAGGAGACGCTCCAGACCCCGGAGGGCACAGTGGTAAATGATGGAGGGGGTGGACTCTTCACTTCCAGACAGCATAACTCCACACATCTAGACAAGAAGAAAGGTTTGTTCTTATCCTCCTCAAAAGCACAATGACCCACTGGTACAGTTCACAAGGAAGCCTGCCTGTGTCCAATAGAACCCATCCAGAGCTGTCTCACCTGTATCACAGATGCTGAAAATTCTGGCCCCACATCCAGAGGGTAGTTTTCCATCAGATAGAATGCAGTGGCACACATCACCAGCACGTGCTGCTGGCTGTGAATGTTCACGCAGCTGAGAATGGGAGATAGAAATCATACCTAGTCACATATAGCACCCCTGGCTGTCTGCAGTGGGAATAGTTTTAAAGCATATCCATCCACGTCTATCGAGTATAGAACCCTGGGCCATGCCAGTGACTACACGGTTTCCAGAGCTGCATGGCCTCAGTTTGGAACACCATCTCAATGCTGTACCTCTTTTTTTTTTAATATTTATTTACTTATTATGTATACAATATTCTGTCTGCGTATATGCCTGCAGGCCAGAAGAGGGCNACCTTTGGAAGAGCAGGCAATGCTCTTAACCACTGAGCCATCTCTCAAGCCCAATGCTGTACCTTTTCATAGGCTACTTCACTCCCCCTGCAGATTCTTCATGTTTAAGATGCTTCCTCAGGGTGTTTGTTTGTTCCGTGTGTGGCATGTGCTAACTTGTAACACTCTATCATGGGATCACCAGTTGGTACCTGTTGCCAATGGCAACAGTAGGGACCTGGCTAGCATATGATTTAGATCAATGTCACCATAAACAAAGGAACCACACATCATCTCTTCTACCCTTTCAGATGTATTCAAATGACATTGTCACATCTAGGAACTGGCTACTGCTTTGTATGTGAGATGGGACTCTCTGCCCAAAGCACTGAACAAGGTCTACTTATTATCTGACTGGACACTGTAAGCACCTCATACCTGCCCCAGTTCTCTTTGCCCTTCTCATTCCTCAGCAGATTGTGCCTTCACATAACCTGCTCAACTCTGCCCCAGGCCAGGACCTGGAATTGCAGGGGGTGGCTGTTTGCTTACCTTGCACACATGTAAGCTACTATTCAGCAAGGACTACAGGGATGAAAGCACCTTCCTACAAGCCGCTCGATTTGCCATTGACTGTTGGGTCCCTGAAATGCACTTCTGCTCACCTGTCAGCAGTTATGTCTGTCAGCCTAAGACCTCACCATCTTATCTCCAAACTTTTAACTTTACTCTGCATTTCTCAGTCGACAATCCATCACAGAACAGCTGGCTTTTCCTCCAACTCCCTTCTCAACCCTAACTCATGTCCCAAACTCTGAGTGCCCAGTTGTGTTTCATGAGGGCCACAGCTCTTCCCTCTGCTTCTAAAACAAAGCTGTGATGAGCTCAACTTGTTATCAAAAGGACCAGCAATATATCCATGTGCAGCTGTATGTAAGACATCTTTAGGGGGAGGTGGAGATCAGAGCAGGAGTGAGGGTCTCACAGGAAACACGGGGCTGATCAGAAACTAAAGAGGAAGCTAAGTCTGGTGACAGACTAAGGAAGCTGGTCCATCAGTGTGCTGAGTGTTGTAGGAGAGTAATGCAAGGCAGGACTTTTCATCTTGCTAGAGCTGAAAGCTTCTGATATATACTTGTGTCCTTGTGTCTCATGGCTACTATTTCCTAAAATAGGTACCCTCCTGTCACCTACTAGAACCTGGCATATATTTTGTTACTTCTGAAACAGGATCTCATCTGTAGCCCCGGCTAGTTTCAAGCTGATGCCAAATTTTCTGCCTCAGCCTCTCAAATGCTGAGATTATAAGCATGCACTACTATGCCAGTTCTAGCATATACTTTTAAAGTCAAACAGGGCTCTTCTGTTTTGTTTTTTATTTTTTGTTGTTGTTAAGACCATATTAAAGCCCACCTGCCCAGCCCCACTCACTGGGCTATTCCTTTGAGGTTGGACAGCAGATATTCACTAACAACTGGAATGAGCTGCTTTGCAGTGTCATCCAAGAGGTCACACTCCAACACATAAAGGATGCCATGCAGGGCTCCGATCTGGCTGGGGAGGTGGCTGCTCCTGAGTGTGCTCTCCAGTAGGCGGCTGACTGGTTCTGCCACAGTTTTGTCCTGAATACAAGCACAGACATGAGTTGCTGGAGACGGGTTGATTGCTGACTGCCAATGGACTGATTCCCTGAAACTGAAAGAGCCTGGCAATAATCTAGCACACAGTAGAAGCCACACGGGAGCAGGATACCATGCAGGAAAAGGTGGTGTACAGTGCTGACCCTATATAAAAATCTGAATTTGAGAGAGGATCTACCTTATGTGGAAAATGTGATTTGTGCCTACACTTGCTTTCCCTTTTAGAGTTGTAGGGTGCCCCTGTAACCTGCCTTGACTGACAACACTGGATTCTGAGCTCTGTTGCCCTCTGTAGAACATCTCATATGTGTTGTCTACTCCTTGTCTACCTTCCGGATGAATGAGTTGTGTTCTGTATGACTATTCTGGAACAGTATTCAAACCTGGTTTTCTAGGCTTTACCCAGGAATTCTGTCCCTCAGCTAATCTGCCTCATGTCTCTTCACTATAATTAACTTTTGGTCTGGCTCCTCCTAGCAAAAGCTTGTTGGTAGTTGTGGAGCTCTTGACACTAATTTGTGCTAACCTGGACTGACATGGTATCACTTTCTCTGGGTATTCTAAATGTGGCAGTGGAATTTTTGCCTAGACACCCAGCACACACCTTGACACAGGACTCCTCCTGCAGTGAAGGCTGCTGTTGTGTGATGCACTTCAGCAGCAGCACTTCAGTGTCTGACTGTGACCTACCAAACACCCTACCAGGAAAGGCTGACTGAGGATTCATTTGGTCTCATGACAGAAGAGGCCATCTAGTGGTGGAGGTGTATACTTTTTTTTATTTCAGACACTTTTTTTTATTGTTATTAAAAAATTTTTCCACCTCC
>LOJH01004912.1:0-11016 GCA_001685095.1 Ellobius talpinus
ATTGTCAGCCACATTCAGAGAGTCCGGTTTGATCACACACTCCATCAGTCCCAGGATGTGGAGTAAGGGGAACACTCATAAGTTTCTGTTTTCTGTGCCTCTTCGATTCTTGTAACAATTGTGTGTTTCTTCCCCGTGTTTCCCAACCAGAAAGAAAGTAACCAAATAAATGCTTCCCTTTATTTCTAGTGTGGTGTCTTGCCAAAAGACATCTGCATCTTCAGAAGCAATCTCAACTGATGCGCATTTAAGCACAAAAATAGAGTAAATGTTCAATAAGTAAAAGTCTCATGGGCTGTGTATTTTAGTGACAAATTCTTTCAAGGTACTCTTCCATCAGGTGTCCCTACTGGGAACCAACTACCCACTGTACAATAAAAACATCCTCAATGAGTACATTTTTATTTTGCCTAAACATATTTGCTGTATTTTCCACTGGACCATGGTTTTCTTCTTTTGAATATCATAAAATACATTGTATATATGAGGGATTGACTTTAAATTTTGATATCATATTAAATTCAGTGATCAAATTCAAATGTAGGCCATTATTTGATACTGAAAACTTCAGGTTACATGTTTCCCCAAACATATGAAATTTTTCTTGCAAAATCTTAGGGAATGCTGATTTATGTACATTAATCTGCTCATATGACATTAATTACATTAAGTTTTCAATGAATATTTCTATGATAATTAAAGGTTACATTAATGATGTAAATGACACCCATTACTGTAAGACATTCAAATTATGGCAGATATTTAGTCTGTAATATGTCCCACCCTGTCTGTATATTGCAGCTCAGGGATTATTTTGAACTCCATATTGCAAGTCACTTACCATTCACTTGGTTTATTTTATAGCCACTGTGGTCTACTGGGTGAATTTGAGACACTGAATTAGAAAGCTAAAGACAATGACAATTTGCCATGTCTATAGAGCACTGGCTTTTAAAACAATGACTGTTCAAAACTGTCTTAATAAGCATCTGCTAAGTGTTGCTTCCTTTGAACTTCGTACATTTTTAGCCTAAAATAAAAGACAGAAAGTTTTTGATTCCATTAAAAGAGAGCACAGTTATTCTGGGAAGTTTAAAAGAAATTATGCTATAGTTCTATGACCTCTTCATGTGTAGATGATCACGCTCTTACAAAATGTTTGTTCAGTTCCCAAGGTAACCCAGCCCCAGCCCCATCAGAGATAGAGAATGAATAGCCCATCAAATGAAAGAATCAGAAAAGGGCATGTTATGATTTCAAACTTATTTTTTTTCACAGTGAATAAAGGAAGGGTACGAGCTACTTCACAAAGGTAAAGGACGTGCTGAAATGTTTCTACGTATAAAGCTTTTGAGAGAGTTTCTTAAAGTGGAAAACAGTGCAGACTCCTAAAGTTCTGTCTTTTGCCAATGCAGTATAAAATGCAAGGATGTCTCACAAACCACAGGTCACCCAGGTAACTATGACAGAAGGTGAAGCCATCACAAGCAAAGCTCCCTCAGGACATCCGTGCCCCAGTCCCTTGAACCTATGCTGTTACTTTACAGGGAAAACGGAACATTGCAGATGCATTTAGGGCTCAGGACTGGGCATGGAAAAAGAGCATCTGGAATTAACCAGGTGCATCTGATAGGAACCGTCAACTTGAAGAGCGTTTCTTAGAGTCTACCAACAGGTACCAGATCAGAGAAGAGCAGTCGCAGAACTGCAGCTGTGATGGCTTGAAGAACAAAGAGGCAATAAGACTAGGCACTCCAGTGGCTTCTAGAAGCCCAAACTCAAGGCAAAGATGTCTCTCTCTGGCATTAGCAAGAATGCTTTTTATTTCATCCCAATGAGACCTTCACTGAACTTTAAATAAATAAAAATTATAGGTAATACTATGTGTAGTTTTAATGTCACTACCTCGGTGATAATTTGTTAGAGTAGCCATAGAAAACAGTTGTGTCTGAGGACTACACTTTGAATTCCTCTGGAACATCTATTAATATTACAACATAAATTTCAGTGGCATTGACCCACTGTGTCCTAGTTCTTAGAAATGTTTCTTAGTATGAGATGATCCTTCAACTCAGCAATTCTGGTGTTTCCTCTTATGCTGTAGTTCTGTTTAAAGATTTCTGCATTTTAATTAAAATAATACAAGTGACAGGGTAAAGACCATTGTCCTACAGCAGAGAAACACTCATTCGCTGCTAATGGAAGTACAAGTTTGTATAACCATTACGTAAATTAATGTGTTGGTTCCTCAGGAACCTGGGGATAATTCCAGTTCAAGATCCAGCTGTACTACTCTTAGGAGTACACCAAAAGGACACTTCATCCTACCACAGAGATACTTTCTCAAGTGTGCTCACCCATTGCTGCTCTATACAGAATAGCCGGAACTTGGAAACAACCTAAATATTCATCAACAGATGAATGGATGAAGAAAATGTGGTACATTTATACAACTGAATTTACTCAGTGTTTTAAAACAAAAATGAAATTATGAAACTTACAAGAAAATAAATGGAGTGAGAAAAAGAAGGCATCCTGACTACAAATGGCAAATGTGGTATGTTTTCAGTTGTCTGTTGGATATGGATGTTAGCTGTTAAGTCTTCAGTGAGAGGCTTCAATCCGTATGATGACAGAAGTTAGGTATACTATAAGGGTCTGGGGAAGGAGACACAGATAGACCTCCCTAGGAAGGAAAAGTAGTATAGACTGTTATGGACAATTCAAGGGTAAGGACTGAAAGAGGAGGATTAAATGGGGAGGGGGACAATAGAGGAGGATAAAGAAAGGAGCACAGGGAGGGACAACTAAAACTAAGGGCCACTTGAGGGCTATTATGGAAGCCTAATAGAGTAGAAGTTTCTTAAAATGTATACATATATAAAAGAAATCAAAATGGAACTAAAAATAACAGGAAAGACACAGCCCCAACTAGAAAAAGTAACTCACCAGAGCTGGGAATTACATCTGAATTGTTGGCAATGAAATTGCCCCCCCCCAAAAAATCTAGGCTTTTGCCAAGGCTATTGATGCTTCTCCACAAATTAATGGCAAGGCCCTATTGTTGAAGACAATACCTACCTAACTCACTAAACATGAAGAATTTGAGCTGGTGTCTACCTAGAACTTTCATCCCTACTGATGAATGTTCATAATACTAGAAAGTACTCTGTAAGCTGCCGTAGGAGAACAGTAAACACCAAGTCAGATACAAACCCTTATGTGGAAGAGAAGTCAAAATTATTGTTTTAAAGGACAGAGGAAACATAATACATCAAAGACACATGACCTTCTAGACACAACAGGACTGATTCACATATGAACTCACAGAGACTGTGTTAGCACACACAGGGCCTACACATGACTAAGCCAGATGGGTTCAAGTATTGAGAGGGGAAGGAACTCCTGTTCTTAACCCAGAAGCTATCTCTAATTGACAACCCCTTACCAATGAAAAATTAGTTTTCTCCAAAGGTCTCTCACCGGCTATATAAACCATACTTAATGAAAGGCCCCATGCCCACTGGTAGGTAGCCAACATAAAACAAACTCAATGGTAATTTTGGAGGGTTTTTTGTCTCATATTGCTTTATCCTTGCCAGGGCATTTTTTTAACCTCATAATGCTTTTGTTATAGTTTCTGGTTTTATTTTTATGGGTTTTCTGTGTGTGCAAATTTGTGTGTCTCAGCATCTGTATGTGTTTCTCATGCTTTTTCTTTGGCTTTTTTCCTCTTTTTTATTTGTTTCATCCTTTCTGGTTTGCTTATTTTTATTTTTTCTTATTTTATTTTATTGTTTTAGACACCTGCTTTCTAATGAGCAAGAGAAAGAAAGAGTATGAATTTGGGTGGACAGGTGGGGGGATCTGGAAGGAATTGGAGTAGGGTAAAGCATAATCAAAATATTTTATATGAAATAAAATCTATTATCCATAAAAATGAACAAAAAAGAAAAACTTCTTTGTTAGGAGATAAGAATTGATTAATTGAGTAATGAAATCACATAATAAATAAGTTTACACCAAGTTCCAGGGAAATGTAAGAAAATGGAGGTATAGAATGGAAGACACACTCCCTGTTCACTGTGATATACTGGGCTGGTGGGGGTTCTGAAATGTAAATCAACAATTGTAATTCAGCATGGTAATTGCTTTCAGGGGAGTACATGCACAGAGCCTTTAGAAGGTCAAAGAGGAGTATCTAATTTAGATTGGGGAGGTTTCACAGAGCAAGTGACACTTTAATTACACCCTGAAGGATCAGTAGGTATTAAGCAAGCAGAGTTAAGGAAGCTAAACTAGGGAGCATAGCAATAGACACTAGAGGCAGAAACAAAAAGGATGTACACAGGAGAGTCAGACTGCCAATAGTTGAGTGTGAGATGACTTTATCAAGAGTGTGCAATGCCAGCAATTTCCTCCTCATCCATCAACAAACACTTTCAATCCATCTTCTACAGAAAAGCCTCCTTGTCTTATTCTCTTCATCTTCTTCACGTTATGCTGGAAAAAATAAGACATGGATTTTAAAATTTCTATTTTAGAACCTCAAAATTGTGCTTATCTATGTCTACATGCTAGTAAATAATAGCATAAAATCTACCAATTTCTCACTATTCATAGCATTGTTACTGGAAATTTAGGGTAGTCCCATCTGTGTAAAATGTGTCACCTTGTAAATTGGGGTCCCCTGTTTAGGTTCTTAGTCTCGTTAATGAGGGCTGAAAGAATACAGATGTACTGACTGGTTTTATGTGTCAACTTGACACAAGCTGGAGTCATCAGAGAGGAAGGAGTCTCAGTTAAGGAAATGCCTCCATAAGATCCAGTTACAAGGCACTTTCTCAAATAGTGGTCAGTGAGAGAGGGCTCAGCCCATTGTAGGTGGTGTCATCCCTGGTCTGGTGGTACTGGATGCTATAGGAAAGCAGACTGAGCAAGCCAGAAGGGCAAGCCAGTAAGGAGCACACCGCCACAGCCTCTGCATCAACTCCTGCCTCCAGATTCCTGCCCTGATTTTCTTCAGTGATATGGAAGTGTAAGCCAAATAAACCCTTTCCTCCTCAACTTGTTCTTTGATCATTTTTTTGTATCAATAGAAACCCTAAGACACCAGAGTATAATATTAAGTTTAATAGAAAAAGTCTAAGAGAGGCAAACCTTTCATTTCAGTAGTTACCTGGAGAGGAAAGATGGAGAAAGTATAAAAACCATGTCTTTTGTAAGTAGCCATATGACACAAAGGGGTGTGAGTGGATAGCATTAGAGACAGAGAATGAGAAAGCCCAGAGCATCAAAGAAAACATGTCCAGGTTTTAGCAAGTATCTAGAAGAAGTAAAAGCAGATTTTAGGGAAAAGGGAAGTGCTGATTTTTTGAATTAACACTTTCAGAAAAGTGGGCATGTCTTAGGAAAACATGACCATATCTCTAAGTGACTCCCTTGAGTCCAGGGTTTCTGGGGAGGAAAAGTATATTAAAAGGGATCAATTATTCTTTCTCCCCCTCTGGCTTGGCTGAAAAAAAATTAGCCATCCAAAGAAGTAACTTCTTGGCCAGGTAACTCTTATATGTAGGATGGAATGTTAGGTCTTCACCCAAGGCCAAAGGTATAATCCATTCTTTTGACTAAGATAAATTAGCTTTTCCTTAATGGGCCTCAATAGAGCCTTGGTCAAGCTACTATAATATCCACCCTCTGAAGAGGTAGCCCTAACATCAATAAAGAAATGAACTAAAATTGGAGAATGCATATAGCCTGTTTCCACTGGTAAAATCCAGGAATCCAATTACAAAGCTGTTCACTAGAAGGGACTGGTATCTGGACTTACAGTTCTGTTACATTCTCTGGTATAGCTTTCAGTCAAAGGGCTTTGATGTGGGAAATTCTTCTGTGAATGTGTTGTTTTATTGGTTAATACAGAAGCTGCTTTCAGCCAATGCCTTAACAGAATAAAGCCAGTCTGAAAGGCATATATATGAGAGTAGGCAGAGTCGGGGGACACCATGTAACCCCACTGGAGACAGCCACAGGGGACAGAACTTTAACCAGTAAACCACAGCCACATAGCAATACAAAGATTAATGGAGATAGGTTAGTTTAGGATATAAGAGTTAGCCAGAAATATGCTTAAGCTATTGGTCAAACGGTATTGCAATTAATATAATTTCTGTGTGATTATTTCAGTTCTGGGTAGCCCGGAACGAACAAGCGACCTCCACGAACAGGACTTACTTAGGAAAAGGTTAAAAAAAAAAGCAGAACTCCTATCAGGCATTCTTGGTAGAGAACTCTGCGACTGCTGTGCTACTCTGATGTGTCTGAGCTACCTGTCCTGTTCTCGCTAATCACAGCCACAGCCCTGACCTGGAAACCATCCTTCACTGGCTCCTGCCAATGGATACCTTGTCTCCGACTGAGTCTCCCTGCTGCCACTCTTTATACTGCTAAAGTCTAATCTCCATGAAACCAGCATGATTCTTTAGAACCATAAATGATGTTCCCTGCTCAGTTACTTTCCCCACATTGCTTCTCATTGCCTTGAGGAGAAAATCCATACTAATTATTTGAGGAGAGGGAACTATTTCTATCTGATTTTCTGAGTGCTTAAGGATATCTGCTAAATCCCCATCCTAAGATTCTAATTACAGTATCAGTGGTTTAGGAAAGGAACTGGAAAAATACAGCCTAGCCTGTTTGTGGTGGTTTGAATAGGTGTGGCCCCCATAGACTCATGTTTGAATGCTTGGCTCATAAGGAGCAGTACTCTTAGGAGATATGGCCTTGTTGGAGTAGGTGTGGTGTTATTGGAGGAAGCAGGTCATTGTGGGTGGGATTTGAGGGCTTATATGTGCTCAAGGCACACCTAGTGTCTCAGACCACTTCCTGTTGTCTGCAAGTAAAGATGTAGGACACTCAGTTACTTTTCCAGCACCATTCCTGCCTGTACACCACCATATTTTGCCATGATGATAATGGACTAAGCCTCTGAAACTGCAAACCACCACGATTAAATGTTTTCCTTTATAGTGGATACCATGATCACATTGTCTCTTCACAGCATAGAAACTTCAACTAAGACACTCTTGTTCTCTTACCTCCTTTATGATTAATGAGTTCATGTAGACCTATTCTGCGGTCATGCTCTCTATCAACATGAACATCCTCTGGCTTCAGTGGAGAGTTCTG
This sequence comes from Ellobius talpinus, assembly GCA_001685095.1. NCBI lineage: Eukaryota > Metazoa > Chordata > Mammalia > Rodentia > Cricetidae > Ellobius > Ellobius talpinus. The sequence goes on from LOJH01004912.1 coordinate 7,189, forward strand.
TAACCGGCTCCTTCTTATTTATGGTCTCATCCTTAAATGGCCATGTTATATAGGTGGCCCTCAGACCCTACCTTATAATTTCATACCACCAGTGCTGTTTAGAGATGGCAGAAACTTTAGGAATAGTGTATACAAAGAGGGTGCTACTGTTGAGTGGGGCCTTAACCTCTTCTGAAGGGTGAAATTTGTTGACCCTTTCCATTCTTTTCTTCCTGACCACCATGAGGCAAGCATCCCAGAAATATCACACTCAAGGGTTATAACCAGAATATTCTGTCTCAGCACATTTCCTTATACAACAGACACAGGGATCATTTCTGAATCCTAAGAAACTGTGAGCCAGAATGAAATGCTCTCCCTTTAAGGGTTCTCCTCAGGCAGTTTACCACAGTCATGAAAAGCTGACTAATACACTCCACACTTTCTCTTTCCAGCCACTCTTATTTTATCTGTTACATTTATGCAGTAACTAACATTTTTATTTCAGTTTTATTTTTGTTCCAGTGTTTTCATGTTGGAATGTAAATCTAGAAAAAGGGAATGCTTTTCCTTCTTAGACACCTTTGCATTTCCAAAGTCTATCACTATACTTGCCACCGAATAGAGAAATAATTATTAAGTAGTTGAGCCTAGAAAAGTAAAAAAGTATGAAATATTAAAAGATAACACAAAGGCTCAAATTTCATGGTATAAAAACAAATAAACAAAGCAATGCCTTTCTCAAGCAGAGGGATTGCAAAAGTTTTAAAAGAAGTGTTCAAAATTTTCAGAATTTGTGAAATATAAAAGCAACTTAAGTAATTTCAAATAGCACTTTTGTAAAAAAAATAAGCTCTGAAGTCATACGCATAAGGAATATTATGTAGTAGCATTATATTAGTAACATTATACAGACTAAGCATATTGCATTTGTATGTTAGGGATACATACATACAAACAAATATACGTACATACACATATGTAATAAAAAGTTCAGAGGAAATGAATTCGAGTGAGAGGATAAGGGAGGATACATGGAAGAAGCTGGAGGTGGAAATGGAAAACAATACAATTGTATTTAATTAAAAAAGAATACTGTAACTACAGTTGGCAGAATAAAGATTACATCAATCGAAAGGGCTTTACCTCTTAAAAGATCATATTTGACTGAATGCTGATGTTAAATCTTACACTTATTTCTGTGTGAATTTGGGAAGTGTGATTGAGTTTGCTGTCCTGTTTAGGTGATCTCTTCCGTTTTCTGTTATCATTATTTTTTTTTCTCTTGGGTGTTTCCTTGAATGTGTACAGGCACGCTGGCAAGTGTGGGGGGGCACACCACCTTCCCAGGTGTGCCCATGAATATATGTATGCGTATGCATGCATGTGGAGACTCAGTGCTGGTGTCTTGAGTCTTCTTCCATTGTTCTGCACCTTATTCATTGAGGCAGGGTGTCTCAGCCCAGAGCTGACAAACAGAACTGCTCAAGCTAGCCAGGTTGCATGGTCCCCACCTTCTAGGAAACTGGTAGCAGGTAGGCCTGCCCACCAGCCCCTCAGCTTTCACACTGAGGTCTGAAATCTGCTCTTTCTGTTCACACAACAAGCATTCCAACGAAGCTATTTCCATGGCCTCGTTAATCATTTTTAATCTCACGGGCACATACACATAAAAATATTCCTTCCCACAACTGTCTAAATTGATACATTGATTTTGTAAATGAAAGCAGCTGAGACATGACAGGTGATTTAAAAGACACACTTTTAAATCCACTGTCTTGTACATACTACAGACAGACAGGTTTTAATTTACTGCACTCTCTCCTGGTCACTTGCGCGTGGGCTAAAGATAAGTCAGCTAATGTGTCTAGCCTGAGGTAGACAAACCTCGGAAATAACATATCTGAGACAAAGATACAGATCTTCCCAAGTGACAGCATTTAAATTCTCAGTCTATATTCTAAGAGAGATGTATTAATTCAAGGGAAGTTGCTCGGGAATTACAAAGGCAAGAGATCATTTCCCCTTTTAACACTCCACACTATTGATCCTCTCACTCCTCCACTTGCTGAGGACTGGAAAGGTACCTAAGCAACAAGACTATCATTGCAGCTGTCAAAGTGACATTCGATTAAGTCGGGCTTCTGGGCTTATCTTTAAAAGTGGCTGGATTTCTATGCTAAGAAGTTAATCCTGATGTTTCTGATGCAATTACATTTGTAGCTTCAACCTGGGTTTCTGTTCTGTCTCTTTTTCCAGAGGCAATTACACAGGAAACCTGAATAATCTGAATGGCACCTGCTGCTTCTTTTGGAAAACTTTAAGAAAAGTGAGGTTGGTATCCCAAGCAAGCCTACTTCAGGCAAGCACTCCTGCGCCTATCTCTATAATGTGAGAAGGTACTGCATTGTCTTAGCCAGTGGTTGGTTAATAAGTCATCTTATGTACCATCGGCTACATGTACGAGGCTGGACATTTAATGATCCAATGCACATACTTTAAATATGTCAAGAATGCTCAGCTATTCAAGGCAGGCACAGTATAATCCCAATACCCAGAAGCTGAGGCAGGAGGATTCCCATGAGTTGTAGGTCAGCTTGCAATACATAGTGAATACCAGGCCCCAAAAGGCCACATATCAGAAGCTGACTCAAAAGCAAAGCAAGCAGGAAACAAAAAAAACTAGGAAAAAGGGAAGGAGAAATGGAGGAAAAGAGTGAAGGAGGGAGAAAGGGAAGAAGGAAGAGGCAGAGGAAGGTTGTTAAAACATTCACTATATTCACAGGTGTGGTGCCAGACACTGGACACATAAAGAAGGCAGGATATTTGTCCAACTGCCAGACAATAATATTTCTCATGGCTTACCAAAAGTCATACCACTGTAGCTTCTCTATTAACTCTCAACTGTTTATTCATTTATAAAATGCCACGTCTTCTCTACGCACTACAGTAAGGTCCATGAGCCGGGAACTAGTCTGAAGATTTAAAAACATACACACACACAAACAGAGACACAGGGACATGGGTCATCCTTGAAACAAGAGTGCCAACTTTAATGTGCTTCAGGGAAGCTGATAGAGGGATCCTTAACTGATAGCCATGCCCCAGCTCTTGGGATTTCCAGCTGTAAGACCCATCAGAAACCACTCCCCTGCCATCAGGAACTCATGAGGGTCTTGTCCTCAAAGCAGCTGTAGGCACAGGAAAACAAGTTGTTTTGCTCAGTTCACTCAAGCAGGCAAAGGGTCTGAGGCAGGCAAAAAAAAAATCAAGGGGCCAGGGGTCTGCAGCCCCCAGCATTCATTTATAAATATATTTCCTCAGGGTTAAGTATCTCCATTAGGAATATTACTCCCGACTGATCTCAATATTGTGCTGGCTTTATAGGCATATACAGGGGATTATCATTTTAAAATGTGTCCTCTTCTGAGAAAATAATTTCAGAGTCCCAACAATAAAGTGGGGCTATGGATATGGCTCAGTGGATAAGAACAGTTGCTCTGTAAACATGAGGAGCTGGATCCATATCCCCCGCTTACATATAAGAAGTCAGGCAAGGCTATAAGTGAACTTCAGCACTGGGAGGTGGAGACAGGCAGATTCTGAGAGATCAATGGCCAGCCAGTATAATAAAGTACTTCTGCTTCAGCAAGGAAGCCTGTCTCAGGTGATACAGTAGAAAGCAATCAAGAAAGACAGTAGGCATCCTCTTCTGGCTTTCAAAGTGCATGTGAATGGATATACATGCACAGACACTCACATTCAGATGCCATACACACCACAGAAGATACACACAGAAAAAGAAGGAAGGAAGGAAGGAAGGAAGGAAGGAAGGAAGGAAGGAAGGAA
>LOJH01004912.1:11024-35263 GCA_001685095.1 Ellobius talpinus
GGAAGGAAGGAAGGAAGGAAAGAAGGCAGGCAGGCAGGCAGGCAGGCAGGCAGGAAGGAAGGAAGGAGAGAAGTAAATGATGTAAAACTATGTAAAAGTAAATGACACCATAACCTCAAGTGTTGGCTTGATTGGCCCTGTCCTTAGATAAAATAAGACATGCAATTGCCGTGACATTAAGTAAGCATAGCCAATTCAAGGAGCTGCCACTCAAATTCTTTTTTTATCTCATTATTCTCCATTTGCATCTTTGCCAAAATAAATAGCCTTTTTTTACACCTTCCACTAAAGAAAACATGAAAGATCTATGTGAATGTTCTCAGCTTAAAACCGAACAGGAAGTTGACACTTTGAAAATTTCCTACCCATGATTTCCAAAGATTATCCCTGGGTGGTGGTGTTCTTTTGTTTGCTAGCTTGTTTGTTTCTACCAAGACTACCAAGAACAAGGGAATTCTACTGGATACCTTTTATGTCGAAAGTTGCAGCTCAAAATTAATCACCTCAGATTGATTCCTTATTTCCAGACAAGCAAAAACTTTTAAAGATGGCTACCGTGATCGTTCATGCCTCTTCTGAATTCAAGTTGAAATTTAACCCTCGGTGCAACAGTACGAGCAATGCAACAATTTAGGAGGAGCTGAACAGTTAATTCATTGGGATAACACCAGGTGAATGAAGTTATGAAATGGGTACAAGGGATTCTTTCCCTTTTCTTCTTCTGCCTCATGAGAACACACCAGCAGCAAGCCAGCATCCTCAAGCAGAGGCTTTAGACCTTCCTGCCCCTAGAGCTGTGAAAAACAACTTCTATCCCTTGTAAATTTCTGTGCTTCAGATATTTTGCTATTGCAACATGACAAGAGGTGGGTATTTATTCCTCTCTTGGGTCTTCTTGAAATAGGATGCATGAAAACAGGTACTGAAACAGAAACGGACATTTTATAGTTTCCTCGCCGTATTTCTGATAGGAGCATCCTAAAACAGATGACTCTGTCTGCATGGAAACAAGAACACTCATTAATATTATTATATTTTCCTGAAATATTATGTTTCTACTATAAAGCATATCCCATCTCTTTCAGCCTAAAATATGGAATTTATGAGTGCAATGTTAAAAGTCTAAAAACTTAGACTTGTGGGATGTTACTTTTATGTGACCGAACACAGAGGGTGTATCAATCTTGTTTTCAATAAAATGTTCGAGTTTCATATGGGCCTATAGTTTGTGGCTCTTCATTTTTACCCTAATAGGAAATATTGAAATATAAACAAAAAACTGCTATAAGAGTCCCTTGATATAAGAGGAAGATGCCTCATTTTTTAACATTTTCAGCTTATTTTGAAATTATCTATTAATATTACACAAGGTTCCATTCTGCAAGACATAATGAGGCTACTACATAGTTGGCACAGAAGAAAAACACGGGGCTAAGAGATACACACACAATTTTTCATGCATACTTTGTTTCAGTTCAGTACATGCAGCTTCAGAGGGATGCCTTAAATATTTACTACATCAAAGAGCTGGGTGGCGGCAAAACACAACCCATAATGAGGAAGTACAATATGGATAAATGCCACTTTGCTGACTAAAAAGTGAACATCCCCTGTGCGTTGGAGGCAGCGTGTCACAAGGAATACCAGGTGAGGGGGCCTGGTGGTGGGTCAGCATTTGCAGAATTGAAAACTGATGGAGTTGCAGAAGCCAGAAGATCCCACAATCCTTGAGAGAGAAGGCAAACAAATTGATTGAATCCCAAGTGGAAAACGTTCCTAGAAGGATGGGAAATGAGATATAATACAGGTCATAAGGAAAAGAAAAGTAGCTAGAATACTAGAGCTGTGTTCTTTAAAATGGAAAATTGAAATTTAGATATCAGAAAATCTATTATTATTAGAGTAGATACACACAGCAGGAGGGGAGGTGTCAGGGAAATTTATATGTTTTGGAGTTAGGTGTGTTATGTCTTGTGGGCAAGGAGTTGTTAATGGAGAAATCAAGAAATCTGCAGCAGTGTCTGGGTAGCTTTGTCTTCTGATGGTTAAAATGCCCTACCATGGTAAGACAACTTGGAAGCTGTGGATAGATCCTTCCTTTAATTTCCTGGTAAGAAATTAAAGTGCCAGAGCACTTTCCCAATGACCACTGGTGCCTATCAGTGAATACTCGGACATGCTGGGAAGGAAAACCCATGGGGACATTTTGGTTCTGTAGCATGTGTGGTAAAGTAGGGTGGTGCCCAGGCAAGGGGAGTGAGCAGACTGAGTTAGGTTAACTATTTCATCAAAAGATGGAGAAGAAGCAGTGTAAGGAGGTATGGAGCAGAGGGTTGGGGGTACGGCTGTCTTAGATATGGAGGGCAGAGTTGGAACTATCTAGGATATGACATTTAACCAAATCACTGAAGTAAAGGAGTGGTGAGCCTCGAGGTCCATATTTGAGGGAAAGAAAGGACATCGAGGCAGAGGGATCAGAAGTGTGAATGTCTACAGAGGGAATATGCCAGGCTTCGGAAATTATCAAGTCTGAAGGGGCTGTGAAAAGATAGAAGACAGGGAAGAAATCATGTAGGTCTCGACTATAGACAATCCTCTGGAACATGTCCCCATATGGAGCCTAGGAGACTGAGGGAGAGAGTGCAGGGAGAGACGACTGGAATTGGGGGGCATTTGGGGCATGATGTAGAAACTAATGCAGTGGATAATTCCTGGGATCTATGAAAGCGACCCTGGAGAAATCCCCTAGTAATGGGGGATAAGAAGCCAGAACTGGCTATCTTCTATAACTAGGCAAGCTTTCCAGTCCAGACACAAAACTACAATCTGTCCTGTCTGCAAGATATCCCGGGGTTAAAGGTGGCTCAGAACTTGTGGGAGTGGCCATCCAATAACTGGTCCAACTTGAGGCCCACACAAGAAGGAGCCCATGCATGACACTGCCTGGAGGGCCAGGAACCAAAGGCTGAACAACCCTGTCTAGAACCAAACATGATTGGGAAGAAAAAGTCAATGAAATGATTCCTCATAGATTGGTACCTAGCTCAATTATTGTCAAAGGGGCGTCATCCAGTACCTGATGGGAGCAAATGCAGAGACTCACAGCCAAACATCACTCAGAACGAGAGGAACCCCACAGAAGAGGGGGAGGAAGGATTGTAGGAATCAAAGGGGTTGAGGACACCAAGAGAACACGGGCCACAGAATCAGCTAAACAGGGCTCATAGGGGCTCACAGAGGCCGAAGTGGCAATCATGGAGCCTGCGTGGGTCTAAGCTAGATCCTCTACATATAGCTTATGTTTGGTGCAGCTGGTGCTTTTGTGGGACTTCCAACAGTGGGAGTACATAGGGGTGGGGTCTGAATCTCTTGCCTGTGTTTGGAAACTCGTTCCTCTATTGCGTTGCCATATTCAGCTGTGTTTGAGGGTTTGTGCACGGTGTTATTGTATCTTGTTTGGCCATGTTTGGTGGATATCCCTGGGAGGCCTTGCCTGCCCTGTCTGTCTGTCTGTCTGTCTGTCTGTCTGTCTGTCTGTCTGTCGTCTGTCTGTATTTCTGTCTGTTTTTGAAAGGAAACAGAGGAGGAATTGATCTGGGGGAGAAGGGAGATGGGGAGAGGGACTGAGAGGAGTGGAGGGAGGGGAACTACACTCAGGATGTAATGTATGAGAGAAGAATAAAAGTTAAAAAATAATCCTTTTGATTTAGTTTATTTTCTTTAATGGCATATATTAATAGTATAATGTTGAATTTCAGATAAGCAACTTCTTTAAAGTCTATCATACTTGGACTCCACCCCTTTAGTCTCCCCTCCCCACACTCGTTCAGCTTTACTATTAGTCCCTTTCTTTCCTCCATGCTCACTTCTGTCAAATGGAATAGGAACAGCTAGAACCCTTTGAGCAGAGGAGGGACAAGGTCGGTCTGTGTTTTCAACCAAATGTGCATGCTGTGTTGGGTACCAAGCCTAGGTAGTGACCACAGACACATGGGGAAGCAATCAAAAGGAAGTAGTAGTCGTAGAGCAGAGATTTAGAAATAGAATTAGCCCAAAGGAACAAAATTCAGAATGTGTTTTGGAAAAATAGTGATGGAATTTTTTAATGGATATAGAATGGATAAAGGGAGTTTGCAAGGACTTCAAGGACTGAAGTCCAGGCAACCGGCCAAGTGACCACACCATTGATAAAAATGAAGCCACCTTAGAGGGGGGAAACCATAGGACATTAAAAAAAGAACTGGAGAAAGTGTAGGGCAGATGTTCTCTTTCGGTATAAATTAGACCGTAAAAGCAAAAGTTGCATGAAAGGTTAAGCCCGACATCTCAGATGAGACCTTAAATGCAGTAATTGTGCTAGATAGAAATTAAAACTTTTAAAAAGTGAAATTACTTGACTTTATAATTGGATCCTTCTAGTATCACAGACTGGGAAATATCTTCACATCAATGGCTGACTTTACATCAAATAGTCATCATATTATCATTGGATCACAGTCTTCTGGAGAGTTTCTTTAATAGTATATTAATGCCAGCTCGTTGGAACCCTCAGATAAGTAAAGTGGAAAAGACCTGTGTTTGCAGAACTTCTTGTACAGCCTGAAAGACAAGGTAAAACCATCAAGTTTCTCTCTTCGTCCGAAGGTAACGGCAAACCTGGAAGACAATAAGCTTCTGTTGCATGGACACACAACCAGCATGCTCTTCTGTGATGCTTATGCGATATCCCAGGACAATTTATCCCCTGGAAGATTTAAATTTCCCTAGAGAAAAGGGAAAATACATCTGTTTAGGGGCTCAATTTCATCAGTGAAAGTTTATACAGAGCTCCACCTCTCCACTGTGTCCATGAGTTACCTATGCACTAGGAGTGGCAAAACTCAGCTTTGATAAATCAGAGGCCGATTACACTTCTCCATCTCACAGCCATTATCTTTCTGTGCCTTTTAGTACTTCTAATTCTCTGTTTTCAGCCTAATGGAAAAACGGGAAAAGTGTATGCCTTTTAGTAAAATATATGTCTTTTGTTGCTGGAGTCTGGTTGAATAACAATTGTAAGTCACAAGCATTTATTATGTAAACATACAAAGCTTGTTTTTGCATCTATAAAATAAATAGCACCAATACCAGTCTTAGAAGAAAACATAGTAAGATCATTTTGCACAGCACACCCAGATTCAATTCTTCAATGTTACATCTTCTCAATGGTTTTGCTTCCAATCCCCGCCCCCCTGATTTTAATGGAAATAACTTTGCTGGACGGGGAACCTGATTGGTTTTTAATAAACATCTTATCAGAGATAACAACAGTTGTGGATGTTCTCATGCTAGCATGTGAGGGAAACACAGAATAAAGAAAGGAAAGGAATCACCTTGAATATTTTAAAATGGTATAAGTACATGAAAGTGATCTTAAACACAAGGTGTCTACCATGATTGTTATTGCTAATGAATCATCCTATATAAAGATTGTGTACTTTCACTTATGATACTTATGAAACTCCCAAGGTATAAATTATTTAAAATGTTTAGGTAAAGGACACCCTTATATAAATGAAGTTTAACAGAACATTTGTTCTTCTTTTGCTTTATATTCACACAGTTATATTCACACGGTTGCCCTGTCTAAAGTGGCCTTAAACATAATAGAGAGCCCAGAGGAAAGTGAAGACATTCATTTAAGAAATGGCATCCAAGGACTTATAATTCTCTCTTTAAAAAAAAATAAGATGATGAGAAACCAGGGGGAAATTATAGAAAATTGGAAGAAGTAAACTTCTAGTAGGGAGCCGTATGTCTCAGTTACAGCACTATAATTTTAGTGTTTTTGATAAATGATTTAAAAGTGGGGCACCAAAGAAATGACTGATGGGTAAGAGAGCATGCTGCAGAAGCATGACAGCCTCAGCTCGCATCCCAGCACCAATGTATGAGCCAGGATCTGCCCTGTATGCCTGTAACCCCTGCAGTGGAAGGAGAGAGAAGGGAGGATGGCTGCAACTGGCTAGCCAGCCTATCTAGCCGTCAGACAGCAAGCTCCAGGTTCAGCAAGAGGCCTTGTTTCAAGGCAATAAGGCAGGAAAATGGTAGAGCTGAACACCCGATAATTTTGTTTGATTTCTGTGTGCTCACAAATGCAGACACACACACACACACACATACATTCATAAGAGGGGGTATTTAGAAAAGCTAAAGACTCTTCCACTGCCTCCTGCCCAAAGGAAACCCATTAATACTTCAAAGTTGTTTGACATAAAATATTATGGTCCCTTCTTAAGGGATTTGAGACAGGTGAAATTAGGAAACCATGGAAAGGGACAGATAACCTTCCTCTCAGGGTGTGACCGAAGCCCCTCTTTAGTTAAAAGTCAGGATTCTAGCACAATTAACACATTTACTGTTAGAATCACATATGTAGACATAATACTCATTTTCTTACACAGATTTCAAACAGCAATGCTGAAATTGAAATCAACCGTGAATGTTTAAGGACTGAACACCTTTACCTTCCTGTATGACCTACTCTTTTCCAAGATGTAAGTAAGCCTGAAAATACACTAATCTCACAAACAGGGCTATAGTCTGTTTCTAGTGAACACATATTTCCACTCCCTGGAATTATACTTGGGAGCTATGATTTTATCGTATCAGCTATAATGTTACACAATACACCCCAGTAAGCACCTTGTGATCTCAGTTACAATGAAGAGGAAGAAAGTTCATTAGAAACTCTTTAAACAACAGAAGCTCAGAGACTACCCATATGATAAATACAACACATTCAGACATGCATCCTTACTTCCCTTTATGTAGCCTTTCCTCTTCCTTTATGCCCATGTTTTAAAAATGGCTGCTTTTAAATGTTAATATCTCTTCTTATTAAACTCCAAGTCTGCTTTATACAGACTAGTTCTGAAGTTCTTTTCTTTGGCAGTGTCAAGAATCCTGCTTCATCTTATGTCCCTGGAAAGAACCCCTCAGTTTGGTACTGTGTCTCTCGACCTTACCCTATTGCTTCTGACAGAAATGACCTTGGCCCCTGTTGCCTTTCTCCGTCACATGCCCTTCTTAGAAGTCTTCATACAGTCCAAAGCTGCCACCAAGATACCTCGTGAGTGGCATGGACCTGCTAAGTTAGTTCAAAGAGGAGGTGGTGTTGAGTGTAACTGATTATAACTCTGCAGACAAGTTAATTAAGGGAATGGTAACAAGCCCAACACTCATTGACCATGAGGATATAAATCTCCCTCAGCTTGACTAAACTGTGCCTGAACCTCTCGCTGATTCTCTACTCCGGGAGCATGTATTCCACAAAACTTATTAATTGCTTCCTTTTCTCTTTGAAATGGGAAGTTTTAAAACCTCCCAATTAATTAAGAAAGCAAAAGTATTTTTCACAGGGACTGGGAACATGCCTCAGATAGTAAGGTGTTTGCCGCATAAACACTGAAACCCAAGTTGGGATTCCCATGCCCAGGTAAAAAGCCATGCATGAAGGCACAGATACAGCAGATAAAGCTGAAATCAGGCAGTTCACCAGAGCTTGTTGGACAGTCAGCCTAGCCGAGTCAGTGAACACTGGGCTCAGTGAGAGACCCTGCCTCAAATACAATGGGAAATGATTAGGGAAGATTTCCAACATTGCCTTCTAATCTCCACAAACACATGCATATGCAGGCACCCACAACCACGTATACATGCTCAGACAAAGGAACACAGAGCGAGAGACAGAGAAAAAGAGACAGAGAGAGAATCCTTGTCAATGAATTCTGTCCTCTTTTTAAAATGTAATTATCAAAACCACTCTTGTCCCAGTCTGTTCTGAAGAACAGGGGGTGTACTTCTGGGGATTTCTGTTCCAACCACTGAAACTATCTCCAACAATGAAAATAGAGAGACGTCAACTATGCTTGGAGCAGAGCCACTTCACAACACAGGTGACCTAAAAGCCATCTCCTGCACTGTTCTAAAGAGTCAACAGGCCCTTCATCTTGGTACAGGCACATACCCAGATTTAAATTGCTCGCTCTCTGTCGTTGGCAAGAATATCAGAATAAAACCGGCTGCAATTCACCCATTTTGTCTAATTGAGTTGGTGTTTATCACTGGTACCCTGATAAGAAAGGCAAGGGGATGGTGTGCTTTGAAGTCCTGTTGTGCCTAGTCCTTCCCTGACAGAGGTTTTCATAGGGTCTTCCCCCTGAGGCAATACTTCCATGAAATGTGCTCAGGGTCCCCTCATCTAGGTGATTGAGGAGATCCCTCTGGAGTGTTCAGCATTCTGACACTATGCTAGGACACCATTTCCTCTGAAGTCCAAGGTCCAGAATCATACAAGTGAGATAGATTTTAAAATAACACACACATACAAACATGTATACACACATATATACATGCACACATACACACATGCACAAATACGCACACACACATAGACATTCATGTACACACACTCAGATACACACATGCACACATACACTCTCTCAGAATGTCTTAATTCTACGATTTTGGGTTGGGCTGAATGTAGTCCTTGTGTTGCAGGTTGGACATGAAGGGATTCTGCTAATTAAAGGGCATCTTTTTCTCCCCCTCCAATTCTCCTCTCCCCTCTCTCTGATCTATCTATTTTTCAGCTAAACTTAACACATTCATTTTCTAAACCATACTTTGCAAGGAACTAGAATACAATGTGTTTTATTAGAATATGAACAGCATTTTACTCTGCCATCCTCTAAAGAGCCATGAAGGTAAGAAAACCTAAAGGGCCAGGCTCTGGTAAGGAGGAGGAGTCAAGACAAATCAAGGAAAGAGAATAAAAATGAAATAAAATAAACTAATAATAAAACAATGATATCTCAACAAGAAGTTGTGTTGAAATAATGTGACTGAATTGTTTCCCAATGGAAAAGGAGGCTTGGGCCTGTACCATGTTGTCTGAGTGGTTGAGCTACAACTCTCTGTGCTCATGAAACAAAGCCCGGGGTTGCATGTTAACTGTCCTGTAGGATCACCAAGGATCTGTCAGATGTAGAATCTCAGATCCCATCTAGACCACTAGAGCTGGTCATGAAATGTAGCCTGGGGATGCTTGTTGACTGTCTTCCAGGATCACCATGGATCTGTAGACACAGAATCTCAGATATTACCTAGACCCTTTAGAGCTAGTCATGAAACAAAGGCTGGGGGTGCTTGTCGACTGTCCTGTAGGATCACCAGGGATCTGTCAGATGCACAATCTCAGGCCCCATCTAGACCAATACAGCTGGTCTGCCTTATAAGATGAATTCCAAGTGTTCAAATGCCATCAATGTTTGAGGAACATGAGCAAAGGAAGCTCTGGAGCCACAATTAGGATGGCAAGCCAGATAGGTGCCAAAGCCTTCATAATCCACTCAGAGTTGTTAACAGATGAGTAAATTCAACAATGCAGAGTAAATTCTTCAAACCCACCAAGCTGACTGAATCAAGATACTCAAAATTAATTGAAACAAACTGAAGCCATATTTCTGTTGCTTACTGGCTGGGTGATCTTAAGCAAGCTGCTTTACCGTCTAGACTTTTATCTGAAAATGTCAGAGAGATGTCCCACAGTTCTATAGAGATTAACCAATAGTACTGGTGCACAATATTCCAGGTACAAATAATATTTATATTTACAATATTTTCAGTTACCTCTGGGGAAATGCTAAGTCTGAGTGAAGACACTGTTACAGGAAGATTGTGGAGCAGCCCTGGGTATGGCGTGACAGTATGTAATATATTGCAGGGGCAGGAACTAAGGAAAACTGATGATGGTGGAGCTGAGAGATAGGGCTGGGCGGTGAAAAGCACTTGCTGCTCTTGCCAAGGACCCACATGGAGTGACTCACAACTGCATGCAGCTTCAGAAGCAGGGGATCTGGTAACCTCTGTGGCACCATTAGCATTCCCCGCTAACCTACAAAACCACTAATATAGAAAATTCAATGTAAAATAAGAATTTTTAGAAGATTAATCAGAACCCTAGAAGATGGAAAGAACTGGACACACACACCCCAAAAAAAGCTGCAAACTGCACATTTCACAGCTAATTAGCCAATCTGTATAATTTAACACTTATCATACTATCAAGAATTTGAAGTTAATAATAATGGTTCAATTTTTGTGATGTTTTCACTGTATCCTTTGTTTTGTTTTAAGCTTCATTTCTTTTTCTTTCCTTTTTTAGCCTGAAGTTGACACTGTAGGGTAGGAGAAGATGAGGGACATAAAAGGGAGGAACCTGTTGAGACGCTGTGAAGGGCAAATCACATTCTTAGGACTCTAGCTCTAAACTGGCTCTGCCAAGCCACGAGGCAAACTGAGAAGTCTCCTGCAGAGTTTTCAAAGAAACCAGACACAAAACCAATCTGCAAACAAGCAGGATGAGGTGTGAGAGTCGTCACGCTGTGGCTAAGACCCTCTCTCACCTTTAGTTCATACACAGTAGTAGGAGCATGCCCAACCCTGCTCACACTCACACACACGCTCCATCTACGCATTCCCACTGTTTTTCTTTTCTGCTCCACAAACTAGTTTCCAGAAGTTGTGCTCTGTCTAGTATGTTTGTAAAAGAAAAAGCATAATTTTAGCTTCCATATATGTGTGTGGGTGGATGTGTATCTTTAAATGTGTCAGCAAGCATGTGCAGTATGGGGCATTCTATAGAGCAGGCTGTGAACATTGCTAAGGTTCCTAATAACATTTGAACTTTCTATTTCCTAATTATTCCCTGCTTACTACTCCCTAGAATGAACCTATTAGTGTATTTTAGAATATTAATAGATCTTTTATTAGCAATTATGTTTCAGAACTGCTTTTCATATAAACGCCTCACACTAACAGTGTCATCCCATTGATCTTACGTCAATGTGCTCCCTATATCATTTCAAATGGCTAATAACTTGTGAATATAACTTTACAGGTACATTTCGTACCGTTCTCTCCACTGATTGTAGACCTACCAGATCATTAAACACTGTGAAAGAACACAGGCTGCAGCCCTCTCTTTTAACAAGCCAGCCATGTGGAATCAAAGTCTAAACCCACTTTCTTGTAATGATCTTGACGCTCCACCTCCACGATGCCAGGAGGTGAGATGTGGGCAAGGAGCACCTCTGAGAACTGCTCTACAAAGGATAATTAAAGCTTGGGTGGTTTTTCTAGCGTTGGCTTACAGACGGTGTTTTAATCTTCCCTTTTCTTTCCTGTGGCATTGCAAGATCTTGTCAGAGCCATTAGCTAACTAAATGGGGAGCTTGCCAAGGTCAACTGTTGAACAATGCAACAATGTGTTGCACATACTTCCACACAAACGTAGCTAGTTCTCGTTCATGCCTGTTTTTCTCGCAATGCTAAAAACAGCAAGCTGCTATCAACTGAGTGAAAAAATCATCAAGGATGCTGCAAGTCTACAAAAATCCTCATGGAATAAGGTGTAAGTAAAGGTTACAACTTTAAACACAAATATTTTGAATCCTACTAGTCCTTGGTATACCATTTCATTATCAGAGAGTTCAATAAAGCTAAAGATATTATTACCCTTGCTTTGGCCATTTGATAAACTATTTACAAGAAACAAATATGTTAGAAGTGTTCATTGATAAAATAGAAGGCAATGAATATTAGGACCAATAAGAATTTAGTTGTCACTCACTGAATTTACCCTAAGTTTACAAGCCAGGTGTCACATGACCACAAGATAAAAAGAAATCAGAGCACAGAGCATAATTTGAATTTCATTATTCCAGTTAGGTTAATACAAGGTGACAAAATTGTTCAATAACTGCATTCTCTTATTAGACCGACAACTTATGCTTTCAAATGAATTTTTTTCCCATCAGAGACTCTTAGGAGATGTCTGCTTCTGAAGTCTTCACTCAAGAGTCAGAGCCCACTGCCTTAATTCATGGACAGTTTAGTCATGATCTCTCTCTCACATGACCATAAGCACTCATGGGCTATATCCAAAAAGTCAGCAAGCTGGAGGTAACAGCTTAGATGAGCTAGGCACTCAATTTCTTATCCTCTTTCAGAGAGAATATGTGATCCTCAAAAAATAATGAAATGCAATATATCAACCTGTCTGCCTAGAGAACTAAACTTGTTCAGAATAAATTAAGCCACCAGTATGAAGAGTTGAGATGCAAATGAACCAACATGGTTGCATTACCAATTATGTCTCCTTTTCACCCTAAGATAATCCTAAAGTGACAGTCACTCTCTTATTTGAGTGCTCCTGTAACCCTCTGAACATGGTGCTAGGACAGCTTTTCCTCAAATGCTGTCTAGTCACTCCTTGGAATGAATTTTCCAACCTAGTAAAACCTAGAGAGCTTCTTTTTGAAATTCTAATAAAAGCTTGCAAGTGAATGGTGTGTTAACTGATCATTAACAATTTTACTTAAAATATCTGTAACTATTATTCTATTTCTATGGGTGTTTCACTGCATGTATGTGAACATGCACGCCTGTTACTAGCAGAGTTCTAGAAAAGGGCTTTGGATCCCCTGAAACTGGAGTGACGGTGTGAGCCTCCATGCTTGGGGGTGCTGGGAATTGACACTAGATCCTCTTAAAGAGCAGCTGGTGCTTCATTCTTAAAGGCTGATCTCTTCCTTTCTAAATTATGTTGTTCTGTTATTAATACTATTACATATTCAGATATTCTGAATGTCCAATCCACCATATAACGATCATTTGAATTATGACATCAACTAAGAAGCTTTGTTCTCCAATTGCTCCACTCTCCTCCTCCTGTGAATGCCCAAGCACGTGAAATGCATTTTTATTTCAGAACCATTAGTACTTACTTTCTAGTTATGTGCGTAATGCTCTTCTTTTTCCTCACACACTGTAGGGTAAAATTCCTAAGGGGAGGGGTCACACTTCCACTAGGTTCTAATGCCAGCATGAGCTACCTGTATCACAGAAGTTCAATTCAGTGCAACTTCATCAAAATTATTAGCCACAAAATGTGATTTCAGATTATTAAAAATAGATTAATGTTTCAGAAAATAAATAATGCATATTCATTTTGTTAATAAAATCTGACTTTTCAAATAAGATTTAAAATGTCTAAAATAAAAGATATTTTACCTAAAGGGTAAGTATGGAGTACATTAGTTTATAAACATCTAGTACGGAAAGAAGTAAAATCTTAAAGGAATAAAAATTTGTAGAAGTCGCAACTGTCCTATGAAAAATACAAACACCAGGGACTCTTCTGTGGAAGAGGTGTGAATCCTCCTATTTTCTGGTTCTACAACATTAGCAAAAGTAGATTGACTTTAGGGGCTCCCTACAAACTGGACACTTTATGTTCCCCTTGGGTCCATGAGAAGAAAAGATTTTGGAGGCTTTCTCTGGAGTCTTGGGTGCTAAACATAGAAGCAGAAGGGAGTAAAAGGAAGGGTGAGGTTCTACTGAAAAGACCTTCAGGGCAAACAGAGAAAAAAGAGAAATTAAGATTTGATGGAGATGAAAAGATACAGGTTTTATATATTCAGAATGACATTATCAAATAGTATTAAGGTGCACTCAGAAAACACTAGGGCCTAGGTGATCAGAGCTAAGGGACTAAGAGAGGCTGTATAGGGTGCTAGGCAACAGACAGTTGAGGCCCATTTAGGACAATAAAAGTTCAATGCAGACTTACAAGGATGCCTGCGACAGCCTAAGAGAACACTGAGTAGAGCTCCAAGAGCAAAGAGGGAGAAAGAATGGAGAAAGCATAAATAGAGCTGAATAACAAGAAATGTACAATGGCATAAACAATTGATAGGAAGTTTGCAGGGAAACCAATGTGACCCCACATGGATGTGACATGGGAAGCATTGGTCAGAAGGTGAATTGGAACATGTTTTAGCTATGTTTACGGTGGTAACAAGATACCATGACCAAAAGTGACATATGGAAGAAAGTTTACTTGGGCATAGAGTTCCAAAGGAAGAGTCCGTAAGGTAGGAAAGACATGACAGCCAAGAGGCAGCCGCAGAAACAGTAACAGTAACAGGAGGAGCAAAGACAATGCAGAGACAGGGTACTGGAAGTGAGACAAGGTTCTAAACTCTCAAAGCCGACCCCCAGTGACTTTCTTCCTCCAGCAAGGAGACACCTGCAAAAGGTTCCCTAACATCACAGCAGCACCATGAACTGGAGACAAAGGGATCAAACATGTAAGCATCTGGGGCTATTTCTTACTCAAACCACCGTGGACCTTTAGACTTACTAGGCATGTTGTTTTCCAGAAAAGTGGAGCCAGAATTCAACTTTCTGAGTGGAATAAAATCATAAATAATTCTTCCCTTTGTCTCTGGTGATGATGCTCTCAGAAAGAACCCACCATTTCTCCAGACATTGCTCATCCTGCCCTTCATCCTCTGGAACTCTTCTTTATTCTTATGTGCTCCATTCTGTTTATTTTTTAAGGTTTCTGTTATATAGATGGAGTCCAAGTTCTGGTTCCAAATCTAACTGAAATCACATTAATTATCACATACCTAGCATCGTTATAAGTGGTTCAGAATTAAAAAAAGAATCCAAAGCTCCTCACATGTACACAGTGAACACAGACACTGACTTTCATAGGTGCTTGAACGAGACCTTGTCATTTCAGAACCAGTTGTTTCTAGGTTATGAATCATCCTCTCCAAGTCCAATAGAATTTTAATAAAGAAAAAAAAGGTCACTTTTCTTTGAAGATATAAAATCTGCTGTGAGTCCCAGTTACTTAGAAACAAATGAAAATGTGTTACTGCTGCTGCATGGACAGCAGCTGGGCTTGTGATTAGGATCCTTGCTCAGCCCTCAAGCCCTTGTCTTTGACATGCTAACCAGCTGTTTAGATTTTGTGGAGTCATTTCTCTGAAATACATTTCATGTGCAGTCTTGCCTGGCCTGTGCTCACCTGAGTGCTTCAAGTGCATCAGAGCAGCTATAGTCCTCTTACTGCCCCTAATTTAGCAAGTTTAATTATCCTATCCTTCAACAAACATTTACACTGCAGCATTCCAGGTTAGCTTGCAATTGCTTTGACCTGATTTAATCCTAAGCTTTCTAATATCTCTGCATTGAACTTGTTGCATTCTAATAGGATTAAGATCTGCTGATCTGATATGAACCACTACATTAAGGCTAGTTTTTATTTTTTTTCAATAAAACTTTAAAAAAATATTTTTATTATCATGTGTAGGTGTGTTGGTAGGGGCATATATGCCATGGATCCTTCATGGAGGTCAGAGGACAATTTCATGGAATCTGTTCTCTTTTTGCATCTTTATGTGGGTTCCAGAGATCAAATTTAGTCAGCCAGGCTTGCAAAGTATTGCTAAAATTCCCAAAGTAGATACATAAATAATGTCTACCATCTAACCCTCTTTCTAAGTTACTATGACAAACAAAAGTATGATTCCACTAAAGTTCACTCAGGGGACCAATGAGTTCATTAGACTTGCTCACAGAGCAAAAGGTGAAGCGTTTCAGGTAGGATCATCAGTTGCTTTAACGTAGTCACACTGGAAGGTTTGCACCTAGCAGGGATGATGACATCCCCATGACTGTGTACAGGGAGACCTTTCCCCCATCCTTCCCCACCTATATACTCTAGCCCCTCTCAGAGACCCCAAAGGTATATGAAATTAGGGCAGAATGGTCTACAGTTGGTTGGTAGGGATAGTTGGATACTCAGGTATGAGTCCCTTAACCCTCCATACTCCTTCTTCTGAGAAGGAAAGTAAAGAGTCAGTAAGCCTGGGTATGATGATCTTTGGCAAGCAGGACCAGCTGGACTCCTGAAGATTGGATTTCTGCAGAAGCCCAAAGATATGAGCCTATTTCAACCTTGACCAAAGGTCAGAGATTTGGAACTTACCTCTATTCCTTCAAGGTTATTGTGTTTTTACCTCAATCTAAGGTCCCAAGTAGATTTAGATCTGAGTTCTGCTCTCTCAAGGTTATTGTCAACAGGTGTGGCTAATACCCAGACCTTTTATTTCAGGAATACAGAAGTAGATATGTTTCTACCCCCAAAAATTTCTAAGAATCCAACTAAGTTCCAGTTCCCTTAAGGAGATATCATTGGATTCCACCCAAGGAGGCATTTGCCTACAGAATGTTTGGTCTGGAGTATGAGTGTGACTTGTTTTGTCCTAGCAACAGAATGTTTAACTATGGATGTAACCTGGAACCTGTAACTGGTCTATTTATTTCCTTTTAGCATGTTAATGCAGTTTTTTAGTCTTACTCCACTTCTTGGGGTCGAGGTTTTCTAAGTCCCCATGCCCCTACCATAAATAGAGGTGTTTTTGTCAACTCTGGTCCCCGACATATGACACCACAATGTGAAGGTGACCAGTGAATTCCGAAATGCACAGAAGTGTGGCCAGGCACACAAGGGAGTACCTGAGGAACCCCACAAGAAAATTACACTGCAGGAATAGTGGTGAATAATGACAGCTCAGAAATAAATAATAGATAATTAAAAAGGAAAGAGAAATGTGGGGCAAAATGTCAGAAGCAAACCTGTAAATATTTGTAAATATGGAACAAAGAAATAATATTCAACTTTCTGCACAGTTGCTTAGATGTATTTTGATAGAGGAGCTAAAATGGAGCAAAAACAAAGGCAGAGATGTTTAGAGTTTGTAAATATTATATTCCCGCCCCCATGCTTGCATCATATCCATCACCACTTACAGGCTACACTGGGACTTGGAGAGGCCAAAGTACAGCCTTGCCTTTGCCCCCACAAGCAGCTATGCTGTGGTCACCTAGCTGCAGTCTCTGATGCTGCTTAGTGGGTTGGAAGAATGAAGGAAATATGGTGCTGGGCACAGCAATGTCCTGGGTTACGGCAGAGATTGTGGCAGTCCACAGACATGCACAGTGGCCAGCTGAGACTAACCCATGCATGGCTAATTATTGCTCCAGAGAAAGTTCAAAGGCACCCACCCTTGCAGTATTTAGGTTATATGTTACATCCTAAAGAAATTAAGCCTCCAAGATTAAATTAGGAAGGATGGTTTAAAGACACTGAATGATTTTCAAACATTATTGGAAAACATCCAATGACTGAGACCTTATTTAAAAAATCCTACAGGAAACTTTGAGCTACTAAGCAAAATTCTTAAAGGGAGCAGTGATCCAAGTTCCACTAGAGAGCTTAAAGAAGCTGCCGGATGGATACTCAAGCAGGTAGAGTATGCTATATAGAAACAGAAAGTACATTATATTAATTATGATCAGCCTTGGCAAGCATGTATATTACCTACAAAACTTACTCCTACAGCAGTATTATGGCAAAACAGTCTGTTTTTGTGGCTACACCTTCTCGTTTTGCCAATTAAGGTATTAAATCCTTATTTTGAAGCAGTAACTTGCTTATCACAGAAGAGCAGGATAGAATCTAGGAGATATTTTTGCAGAGAACTGGCTATGATCAATGTTATTTATACTAAGCAACAGAGTGATTGGTTATTTCAAAATAGCGATTCTTGAACAATTGTGTTTGCTCCATTTAAAGGCCAGATTAATAATCTTTTCCCAGCTTATCCATTGCTGCAATTCACACAACTATAATCCTTTATTTTCAAAAAAGTTGTAGCAAAAGATCCTTTAAAGGATGCTATGTTACAGATGGTTTACAGATGGTTCTTCCAAAGTAAAAGCTGTGTATGTTGTGAATAGTGTGAAAATTAAGATATGTGCATGTGACAATCGATAGATATTCAGGATTCTTGATGGCCACTGCACAAACTGGAGAAGTTGCTAAGCATGCAATAACTCATTGCTTAAAATGCTTCTCATACCTGGGAACCCAAAATATCATAAAGATGGATAATGGGTCCAAATATATTAGTAAAGCATTTCAGCAAGTTTGTACCCAATGGAATATCAAACATAAAACAGGTATTCCGTATAATCTTCAAGGACAAGGAATTGTGGAGCATGCCCGTGGCTCCTTGAAAACACAGCTTCAGAAGATAAAAACAGTAGAATTATATCCTCAAATTCCACATGATGCCTTGAGTGGTGCACTTTTTATGCTAAACTTCTTGAATATGGATGTCATGAGCAATCTGCTGTGGACAGATTTTGGCATGATGGCACCAAGGTGACCTTTGCTAAAGCAAGGTGGAGAGACCTTGTACTAGGTTATGGAAAGGAACCGATCCTGTGTTAATATTGGGTGGAGGACATGTCTGTTTTTTCACAGGATGGGGATCAAGCCAGATGGCTTCCAGAACATCTGGTTCCATGCATCCAGCAGAAGGGTGTCAGCCCTGAAAACATGACAGCTGCTGAGACTCCACTGGACAAGTGGAAAGAAGTTTCTGAACCCCTAATCTGACCTCCTTATACCACCATGCTGCAGGCTGCAGAAAGTGGTCCCTGAACCAATGTCCTAACTCACAACATCATGCTGCAATCTGAGAAGGGAAAGAAGATCATGGTGATGCCTGGGGATTCCTAGTTTCTTGATGGACTTGCTGCGCAAACCTCCAGACCTAGTACGCCTGTTTAGCTTGGAGCCAGACCAGAAACACAGACTGAACATTTGACTGTTTTACTCTTTGGGACACAACACTCACTTTGCCAGTATGGTATTTAATTTGCTGTTAAAATATAGGACTTGAAAACTGAGACCTCAATCTTCCCATCAGGGGAAAAAGGACTTGTTACAAGGAGTGACCAAAGCCCCTCTTCAGATATGAGGAGGGTAGCCTAAGGGCTTTGCTGCTGCTCAAAGACTATGACAATTGCTTAACATCAGCATTGCAATTGGACTCTTACCCATTACAAAAACCTTTTCCTGTCTTTTGATTAGAATGGATTTGAGAAAATTATGATTTGACAAATTGTGTTATGGTATTGACCTGTTAATGCTTTAGTTCACTATAAGATGTTAATGATTAGAAAAAAATTAGAACTTGTCTAAGAAAAGTTTGACATTGCCAATGAATTCTTGAATTTGACATGCTTGATAAGACAAATTTCGATTTTGATACAGATGGATACTGTTAAGAATCACTCTAGACCAAACCAAAAGGAGCATTGCAAACTCTGGTGACACTCCACTCCTTTGATTAGGACATTCTATAGCCATAGAAAAATGCATAGCACAAAGTATTATTTGCTTCCTTACCGTTAATCAATTGCTGATGAACTCTCTTGACAGAAACTTGGCTCAGAGACACAGAGCCAAGAGGTACTTTCTCCCTTAACCCTTTGCTTACAGAGATCAGCATCAAAGACGGGTTTGATCCTTTCACCACCACCCCCTTCCCTGGCGTCTAAGACATGGGCATGTTTGACTGGAATGCATGTACCAAAGACAGGTAAGTCTGGGAACTGGAAAAGTGTTCACCTAAGGCAGATGTGATCTTCTGTGTTGTTGCAGAAGCACAGGCTTTATTAAAATTAATAAAAAAGGAGGAATTGTGGAGCCCCAAAAATGTGGACCTATTTCAACCTTGACCTTGACCTTGGAACTTACCTCTATTCCTTCAAGTTTATTATGTTTCTACCTCAAACAAAAGTCCCACCTAGATTTTAATTAGAAAGTTCTGTTCTCTCGAGGTTATTGTCAACAGGTGTGGCTAATATCTAGACCTTTTTATTTCAGGAATAGAGAAGCAGATATGTTTCTACCTCAAACAAAAGTCTAAGAATCCAACTAAGGTTCCAGTTCCCTTAAGGAGATACCATTGGATTCTATTCAGGGAGTCGTTTGACTACAGAATGTTTTGGTCTAGAGTGTGAGCATGACTTGCTTTGTCCTAGCAACAAGATGTTTAAGTATGAATGTAACCCAGAACCTTCAATTGGTCTATTAATTTCCTTGTATCATGTTAATTCAGTTTTTAATATTACTCCTACCTCTTAGGGTTGGGGTATTCTAAGCAATTGGAAATTAAATGCGGGTGATTTCAGTATTCACTGGAACTCCTTCATGATACTATTCTATGTTTTTCTGTTTTATTAATTTTCACATATCTTTGTATTCTTTATTAATATTTCTAAGTCCCCATGCCCCTACCATGAATAGAGGTGTTTTTGTTGAAGCTGGTCCCCAACAAGATTTTGGCTTGGAGAATAGTCTTGTCATCTCCTTGGTCCTAGTCTAGATCTTTCACATACACATACACACATACACACACACACACACACACCACATTCTTTAGGAGTCTAGCATATATTGTGGCTTGGACTTTCCAAGTCAGAGACCAAAATAGCTTCATAATTGAGCTGTAAAAATATTAATATATCCTAAAATAAAAGACCCCCTATTTCTAAGAGAACTGTGCTATGACCTACATGTCCTACAATTTGCAGTACAATCTTGCAGGATCTGTTTCAAAACCCCATAGTGTTTTGGTATGTTATTCTGACATGGTCTCTAATCTCTATACCTTTCTACCCCTCATCCAGTCTTTTTTTCAAATGTTTGCATGTCCATTCTCTTGCACACTCAGTTATGTACAATCTTCTTATTTGTCTCTTGGTCATGTAAGTCAGTCTTGCTTCTGTGGAAGCTTGAAGAAGTCATGAATTACAGGGGTTACTTACCCAACTCTTCTTTGTGTGGGTACTACATTTATTAATGACATTTTTCATTCATTTTTAATGAGATTGTTTATGTGCCTCACTAAGAACCTCTGATCAACTAAAATGGTTGTATAAGTAGACTTAGGAAAAGAGAAAGGCACCTGTTTGAGGGCAATGATCCCAACTATAGAACGAGAATTATGCCTACATTATTTAGTTTTTTTTAATTCTTATAGTTCTGAAGTTATGCATGCAGTGGACCTGTGATATTAGGTCAGTCACTCCTCACTAAGGTGAGATTGATAAGGAGTCCAGAGGGGAAGCCTGCCTCTGATTCTCAGTTGCAATGATATTCTGTGGATCTTATACCATTCTTGTGTGTTAAAAAGTTCATTATTGGGCATTTATTATAACTGTACCCTTAACCTCAATTCTCCCTTTATAAAAATTATTAATTACCAGGTTCATACCAGTAATCCCAACATTCAAAAACTAAAAAAGGAAGATTGAGTTTGAGGCAGCCTTGACAACATAGTAAGTTTCCAGGCTACTCTAAGTTATAGTATGAAACTTCTCAAAGGATAATCCAAAATAGAATAAAATGCTCAATGTTATAAGTACTTAAGATAAGGTAGAGTTAGGTAGTCATTCACAAAACTCATTTCATCTTTCCATTAAGTACAGTACTAGATAACACTTCGTTATATGTATCTGACATATGTGTAGCAATTTGACTGTTCTCCAGCTAGGATAAGTCAGAATCATGAATATTCTTCCTCACAAAATGATCCTTAGACCTTTGGATTATGTGTAAGGGAGATAATCTTAACATTTACCATAGAAATCATGGAAAGAAGACAAAAAAAGTCAAAAAATGATAAGAATAAAAGATGCTACATTTCTGTATCAGCTGGAGAAGAAAAATCTGCCCACTTGGAATATCTTTTTGGACATAATAGGAAAGGAAAAAGCTACCCTCTGGTCTAATTCACTTAAATGTGTAGGCTTATTTATCACAGTACTTAGGGTTAGTATAGTAAACCAGGCTACCTACTATTTAGATATGGAAATACTTGATGTCTTCTCATTGTATTTATAAATTGGGTATTTGTACTTAATTTATTTGTATCCTACTCATTTCATTCAGTTTGTCTGGGTTTTATTTTCAAAGTGATATTTCATTTTCTCTTACTTACTTACTTTCAAAGACGTAGATGTCTTCACCCTACTTATCTAAGAACAGGAATTTGTGTGTATTTAGTCTCTTTACTCCTAATTCTGCAGCATAGAAGACATATGAAATAGGATGAAGCAAAGTACACATAAACAACCTGGGTTCTCACACTTTTTGTGATGATGTACTGTGGCAAGCCCAGACTAGAGCAGTTCTCCTGGAGGCAGATCAGCAATGAATATCAATCCTCTAAATCAAATTCCACTATGGAAAGTGGAAGCTGCCCCATCTGACAGCTGAAAGATTGCTGCCTACACTGGGCAGGACATGGCTGTCAATGGGAGGTGGTTTCACCTGCACAGGACTTGGCTGTCTGTGGGAGGCGGTAGCTAAAAAGCCGCCCCAGCTGTTAGGCTCCTTACCACTCAGGTTCTTTCTGATCTCATCCCCTCTATCCTCTGGGACTCACAGGTAGATTTTAATTGTACTTATTGTGGTAGATATTTTTCCTCTGGCCCTATTACTGCTTAGAATCAAGATATGTTACCAATGTTTTGCTAACAACTTTCTCTTTATGTTTATACAAGTTACATTTGATCAGGATAAAAAAATGCTTCGAATCCATCATCTTCAATGGCCATCCATTCTTAGACTGTCACAACGTAAACTGTTGCAAAAGATAAAGAAGAGTATTTTTAAGGGGGAGGGTTGTTTGTTTGCTTTTGCAACTGGGAACTAGTTCCCATCCCTTTTCTATCATCAAGGCTAAAGAATATTATTCAATGGGTACTTACTAATCCATGTTAAACATAATCGCTGTGGATGGTATTACTCCTGACTTTATAAACAAAGCAGGTTTATCCCCTACCTGGGTGCAATACCAAGCCTAGTCAAATATAATACAAAAAGAAACAGAGAGAAGTTAAATGTTTTGTTATTCTTGCCAAAAACTATCCTTTCCCAAGACTGTCTGATCTTAAAACATATTTCTGCTTAACATTATCAAGAGTTTGAAGCAACTAAAGATTACATTGAAAACATTTGGACTCTGTGTTTATGGTTCACAAGAGGCATTGTATGTTGGGATAAATTTACCCACATTTTTTCTCAAAAGATTTGTACTGTTAGTAAAGAAACCTTATTTTTCTTACATGACCCTAGCATCAAGCAAAGCGTCAGCTTTCAACAAGTCTTTGTTAACAGATGTCTACAAATACTTCTATGGCCAGGATGCTTGGGCCTCTTTCTATTGAGGTTGGTGACAGCAGCTCTTTGCTGGTACCTTTTACGTCTCATAGAGGAGTCATGCAAAGTACCATAGTAACTGTGAAAAAGATTCCATTTACTCTAACGGAAGTCTCTCGAATAAACCTGTTGTTTTCAACTCAGACTCAAATCTCCACAGATGTCAGTATTGCAATCATATTTTTAACTCACAGAAATTATTTCTAGGCATATCCTCAAGTGCACACTGAAGGGGTAGGGGGGACAGCCAGGCAAGCTTATACACCTGCCCTAATTTCAAGAGATGTAACTGTGCGGGTGCATTCATCAATCACCCTCTAGAAAATAATGAGGAGAGTAAAAGTCTTTGGGAAATCAATATTAAGGTGAGTGGGTGCATAGGAGACAGATAGGAGACTTAAAAATAAGGGTTTCATTGAGAAGACATTCTTGCTCTAGATACTATTTGAAGTACAAAATATTACTGGATGTTTTTAAAATATCAAGGTTTACAAAAAGAATGCTGACTATCACTTTCATAAAGTCTTTGGCACTGACCTGCCTAATCATGGTCTTATTCACAGCCAGCTTTTCCTGATGGATGTGTAATTAGAGCTTGGCAAGCAAGAACCAGGAAACACAAATTTCCTCAGAAAACATGCATTTTTGTAAAGCAAACATTTTATTTAGATTTCTATTTTGTAGTTCTATAATGAGGAGATGTTTCTAGATTGCTGTCAAATGTCTTAAAAAGAAACACATATACACATAACCTTCCAGCATAATTGGAAGCATTTAAGTTTTTGTAAGGCAGCAAAATTAGAAGTGGCTTAAATGGTATATCAGGAAGAGAGGGGCCTTTGTAACTCGTATACCTCAAAGATTTTTACTATCATCAGTGTTTTAAAAAAGGAAAAACCTGAAAATGGTCTATCAGTTATGCTAGGCCTTAGCCAAAGTTGGTTGCTTCAGCTTTGCAAAATGAGACTTTGGGTGATTGCTCAGGTAGCTAATTGTCTTCATCATATATTGCTCACTTTGGAAGCTACTTCATTGTACTTCCTGCCTGCTCAAGTAATATTGTCTCCCTTCTCAGGCCTTCAATGGTGTTGAAAATTAGATAGTCATAGTCACTGTACTCTTATGATATAGCCAAACCATTTCCTATCTAAGATTTAGACACCATAGGATAGAATGTGGATTAAAATATTTAGCATATGTGCCTTGCTTAATATTGTTTATGCTGGTTGTAATTCTAATTATACTTGATATCTGT
>LOJH01004913.1:0-22344 GCA_001685095.1 Ellobius talpinus
GACAGATGGATAGACTGATGAATCAGTTAATCAGCAGATTAGTAAAAGAAGGGATAGTAGGAAGAAGGAGAATCTGTCACCCAGCATACACTTCACCAAGTTGGTTTCTCTTGATGGAGAGCATCTGTGCAAGTGTTTTGAGACCTTAAAATACTCTCATCTCCCCTGAGAAAGATCCTCAGCCCAAGCTCTGCCAGTAGACCTTCTCCTGTGTCTGTTCTCTAACACAGCCTAAAGTGGGTCTGGGCTATAGAACTTCCCACACATGTGACCAACACAAGCCTCCACAGAGTAAGCCCAACTTCCTTTGTACTGCTGGGAGCTGACTCTCTATAGGAAACTTCTAGCAAATCTTCGTGCAGAACCAAGAAAGGCTCCCTGCATCAAACTTCTCCCTGATGACAGCCTGTGGTTGCTGGGAAGGACTTGGTGGCATGGCCCTCGGCCGAGGTGTAACAGATGCCCAGGTGGCATCAGATGAATGGTCACCCAAGCCTGTCACCTCAGGGCAGCACTGATAAAGACCATGGCAGAAACTACATGAATATATGGCTCCCGTACAGCCAGCAGGGTACTGGGGACTGTTGTGTAGGCAGGAGATACCCAGTGCTACCTTCCCCAGCTGGCACAGCCCCACATCCTGACAGCTTTTCATTAGTGCCATGGGCCAGTTAGCAAGTCATTGCCTGTGTGCACACCAGGAGCTCTGCATTCATTGTGCCTCAGTGCCCAATATCGTGTGACAGTGAACTCTGTCTTCTAGGGCAAGCTGGGCTGGTGCAAGGCACACCTAAGACCCTCTGACTAGGAGACTTCGTCCTGCTGGCCCCTGGAGAGCTGCCCTAGTGACACTTCTGTCCCCTGACATTGACCCCCACTCTGACTCTGTCCAATCTGTGTATCCTTTCCTGCACCCCACATTGGTCACTCGCTATCACCTGTCCCCTTCATTTCTCTCTTGCATATGGATCTCTGTTTCTGAGCTTCTGACTCTGCCATTTTGTCTTTTATTTCTCTTTCCCACCATGATTCACTCACTCATTGATGAAGTTGTGTTAACTGACGCCACTGTGCTGGTCTGTCCTGGTCACTGGAATCAGTGAACACATTGGCCATGGCTCTTGGGGAAACATGTCTCGCTGAGGTCCATGTGTACTTCTGAATAACCACACAGCACCTACAAAAGGTGGTACCCATAGGGTGCTGGGCTGCCCCAGCCAGGGTCCATCACTGGCTAGCTACATGTCATTGGCCACATTAGTACTTCTCAACTCTTTGGGAAGAATGATAACTTTCAGTGATGTTTTAGTGATGTAAGGTATCCCAGGCCAATCCTAAGTCAGCACTTAATGGTATCAGACATAAGTACCCCTCAAAGCTCTGAGCTTTATTCTACTTGAAGCAGTAAAGTTGCATTTCATGCAGCTGTAAGTGTAGGACTCTCAGAGGCTTGGGAGAAGGTTCTCTGGGCAACAGGTCCAGGCTGCTGCTCCTGTATCCCTAGGTAGCCTTGTGGAAAGGCATGAGGAGGCAGCTCCCAGCCTGCTCTCCACTGCACTTCCCCTATCCTACACCCCCAGTGAAGAAGTTGGGTTCACAGCAGGTCAGGTTGGCCCTGGACTCTGGCCCTGTTTCCATGCTTCCCGGCCAGGATTGAAGGACTTAATCTACGTAATGGCCTGCATTTATCACACATCCGTCATTCTCCTGTGCAATCTGTAAACAGGTTTCCTCTCAAGGGACTTGTCTGCTCCCAATCCAAGACTGGCCCCTAAGTCTGCTGAAGATGAAGGACTGAGTCCTGGGATCAGGGGTGGGGTAGTGGGGGTAGGGTGGAGAGTACTGAAAATAACTAGGGTTTCCTGGCCTCAGGGACCCAGTTAGAGAACTGCTCTGGAAACCCCTATCCTTTTAAATGTCCCATTTCCCCAACCAGGCTTGCTATGGCAAGGTCCCAAGTGTTCAGGGGTTGTCTGTGCAAGAGAGAGGAGATGAAAGGATGGAGCCATCAGATAGGTATGGAGGGGGGAGACCCTGAAAGGGTTCAGTTTTTAAATCCTCTGTCTCTGCAAGTCTCCAGGGGCCTAGCATTTCAGGGCCATTTGAGGTCAAGATGCTAAAGCAAAACCCCATGGAGTCTGTGT
This sequence comes from Ellobius talpinus, assembly GCA_001685095.1. Lineage (NCBI taxonomy): Eukaryota > Metazoa > Chordata > Mammalia > Rodentia > Cricetidae > Ellobius > Ellobius talpinus. The sequence goes on from LOJH01004913.1 coordinate 2,145, forward strand.
GATTTGGCCAACCCTGAAGGTTTGGTCTGTCCTCCCAGCTTTCATTACAACTGCTCCCCATAGCCTGTGGGCTCAGTGGAGTGAGAACCACCACAGAGGGCCTTACACTCCATGGACAGTCTCTTCCTTGGCACTTCGTGTGTGTGTATGTGTGTGTATGTGTGTGTGTGTGTAAAGTATATGGAGTGTGTAATGTGTCTGTGTGAAGTGTGGTGTGTGGCATGCACTTCAGAGGATGATGACAGACAAGAGACAGGGAACTAGAGAATAAGAGTTAAGGCTCCAGATTAAAGCTCCAGCTGTCCTTGCCCAGTGCTGACCTAATAAGAAACAAATCTTTGCCCTTGAGAAAGGAATTGTTACTGGGTCTCCTGGCCGAGGCTGGGCTGGGCTCCAGCTGGAGGAATCTGTCTGAGTGTCTCCAGCTGAAGAATTGATTGGCCTTGTGTTTTCTAGGTGGAACACCATGGAAGGCGACTGTCTGAGCTGCATGAAGTATCTGATGTTTGTTTTCAATTTCTTCATATTTGTAAGTGCCCCTGGGTCTCCACTGGGTGTCCCCTAGTAGTCCCCTAAGTCTCTGGTCTCTGCTGATGACAAGCCTAACCTCCTCCCTAAAATATCCACAGGAAGCTGATTACCCAGAGGTAGAAGAGTCTGATCAGTAGGCTTCCTGGGAGGCCTTGCACTGACTGCCCTAATCCTGAGTCCCAACCACTACTCCCTTCACAGCAGACATTTCAGCCAGGCCCTGAGATGGACAGCCTCTGGCAAAGGATAGGCTAGAGGGACCAGGGAGATGGCTCATTTACAACCCACGTTCAGGGCCTAGAACCCACATAAAAAGCCAAATGTGATGGCACATGCTCATAACTCCTGCTCTGGGAGACACCCCAGGGGCTTTGCCTAAGCTAACACTGTCAAAAGCAATGTGGAAGGTTCCTGGGGAACAGCACCTGGGATTGACTTGTGGCCTGCACGTGCACACACATGTATGTGCACCTGCTTACCACCCCCCCATACACACACAATCAAGCAGTGACCTCAGAGCTGTTCAGGCCAGCCTTGTGGGAGCCTCTCAGAGGAGCCTGCCTTGACACCACAGCTCTGCAACTGGAAACACGCTTCATCACTCTGAACCTCAACATCTTCATCTCTCTTTGTTTGATTGTTCTTTTTTTTTCAGGACAGGTTTTCAACCAGAGGTGATGGTGCACGCCTTTAATCCGAGCATTCAGGAGGTAGAGACAGGCGGGTCTCTGTGAGTTCAAGGCCAGCCTGGTCTACAGATGGAGTTCTAGGGTTGGCCCCATAGCTACTGAGAAACCCTGTCTTGAAAAACAAGAAACAAAAACAAAAAAATAAAGATAGTGTAGCCCTGAGTGTGCTGAACCAGGCTGGTTTAAACTCAGAGATCCTCTGCCTCCTGAGAGCTGGGATTAAAGGCGTGCACCACCACTGCCTAGCTACGTCTTCATCTCTTAATGACTCACCAAAACAGGCTTTTTGAAAATTTAGCAAGATAGACAACAAGGTGACTAGAACATAGCCAGTACAGAACAAGTTTGTCCATATCCTCCACACCACAGCCTGCTTATGAAGGGACAGCCGTGCTGGCATCAGGAAACCTTGTCCATGCTAGCAGCCCACCAAATTCCCTACTCAGCCCCTTCCAATAGCAGAAACACACACACACACACACACACACACACACACACACACTTCTTGGGCCTCCATGGACTTCCCTGACCAGCCCTGGCCCACTAGCTCAGGCACCACGGCTGGTGGCTGTGGCAGGCTGTCTGCACTTCTGCTTGTCCAATTTCATATCTTTTTGTGTTTCCCTGGAACCTGCTTCCTGGGCTTTGGAGCTAGTCAGCCTACAGACCAAATGGCATTTTCCTAGCTGGGAACCCCAGTCCATTTTTCCCATGCCTGGACCCTCCTAATTAACTCTCATCAGATGACTATTTAACTCCAAAGCCACCCACAGTGATGAGAGGAGCAGAACTTACTGGAGAATTTGTGGGGAAACTGAGGCAAAAGTTAGGGTGCAACAATTAGCACTGGCTTCTCTTCCAGCCTCCCTCTCCTCCTCCAGTCTCTCCACCCACCCCGCCTGATGCACCTGCCAATGGCCTTCATCCAGCCTTCCTGCTCTGCCCACGGCTTATAGACCTGCTGAGTCAGCCAGGGCCAGCAGTGATCCCAGCTACCTACCATTCTTCACCTGTGCCACCGGGAATATGAGGCCCTGATAGCCCCCAGAATCAGTGAAAAACAGTTCCACACACAGCAGCCCCACTTCCAATGCCGTCCATACTCAAGAGAAATTAAATGCCCTGCCCACTGGAGTCTTCTGTGTCTGCTCTGTGGGGCTGCTGTGGGAGGTGGGAATTCAAGCTGCTGGTTAACCATGAGGGTGCTGAGGCTCAGAAAGAGTCAGCCACTTACTTGAAGTCACACAGCTAATAAACAGCAGCCACAGCCCCTGCTCCAGCTTAAGCTGCTTCTCTCCCAAGATGAGCAAGGCATGGAGAGAGATAGGCCATGCAAAGACATCAGTGAGTGGCTTTGGGAGTGCAGCTGGGTGGTGGTTGCATATGCCTTTAATCCCAGCACTTGGGAACAGAGGCAGGCAAGTCTCTATGAGTTTGAGGCCAGCCTGGCCTGTAGAGTTCCAGAACAACTAAGGCTGCATACACACAGAGAAATCCTGCCTCAAAGAAAAGGGGGGAGTTAATTGAGCAACTAGTGTGGCCACTGTGAGCTCAGCATCACCCTCAAAGCTTGTCCATGGAGGTTTGTTCAGTGTCAAGGAGATCTGAGCTGCAGCCTTGCCTCTGCCATGAACTTGAACGTTGACCTTTGCAAGTCATTGACCTCCCCTGGGCCACAGTGTGGAAACCTCATAAACTTGAAGCTGTGACATTTAAGAAGCATACGAAAGTCACAAATAAGCCCCGTGTGGCACAGCCTGAGGTACCACACAGGTCAGAAATAGATTGAGAGGGTGTGAGCTACACTGAAGGCCAAGGAGCCACAGTCCACTTTGAGTCCCACAGAGACTGTGGGCTGTGGAGATAGATTTGGGCTCAGCATGTTGGGATCCTGCCCAACACTGCAGGCCTCAGCACTTCAGACCCAGGCCTCACTGAGGGAAGGGTGTGGAAGAAACATCAAACTGCACTGTCTGCCCTCTTTTCTCCATGACTGCCCCTGGACAGCTGGGAGGAACCTGCCTGCTGGGTGTAGGCATCTGGGTCCTCGTGGATCCGACTGGCTTCCGGGAGATTGTGGCTACCAACCCCCTGCTGACCACGGGCGCCTACATCGTCCTGGCCATGGGAGGCCTGCTGTTCCTTCTGGGCTTCCTGGGCTGCTGCGGTGCTGTCCGAGAGAACAGGTGTCTGCTGCTATTTGTGAGTGACCCATCCCTCACCCCCACTCTGCCTGTGGCTACTGTGGGAGGGATAGAGGGCTGCTGATTCCCAAGCCCAACCTGGTTTCAGAAACTAGAACGTTCTCCCCACCTCTGTGACTGTCAAACTTAAAGCCGGTGGGTCCTGGGATCTGAGGATGTAACTCAGTGGCAGAGAACCAACATCCACCCACAAAGCCCTGGGTTCAATCCCCAGCCCACTGATTGTGGTCAGTGGTCTGGAAGCCCTGAGTCCAGTTACTTACCCTTAGCGCTGCAGAAGGTTAATGCTGAGGCTGTTGCTGGAGCTTGAGACTATCATCTCATCCTTGGGTAAGGTCTAATAAGGTCAGGACACCGTCCCAGAGTCCCTTTCCAGAAGCATGAAACAGACCAGAAGAAAGGTTGAGAGAGCTTTGAATTTGGCAGAAGTAGGAAGACACACTTTGGTGGTGTGAGAGAATGAAGAATCTGGTTCCTCAAATATTGGTCCAGTGAGGTGGGCGTGAAAACTGAGTTCTACCCAGGATGATACCTGAGCTTTTGACATGAAAACTGCTCTCCACTTCTCTAGACCAACCATGGGAAAACTAACTAACCACTTCCTATTTGTTTAACTTTGGGTCTGGAAAGTCTGTTCGAAGTAACCCCAGACCCATGATGGCTGTTAAGGATAGGCTATAACTAACTCTACTGTCACAAATATACCTCTTAGCTGTGAGCCAGGAAGGCTTCAGTAACTGTATCTGTCATCAGTTTACATTTTAACTTTGTGACCAGTTGAGAGGACCATGCTGTTCTGGTTCATTCATGGCTCAGCAGTGACAAACAGTTTAAGGACTGCTTGGTGGAACGCTAGTGTCTGAAGATTCTTAGCTGCCTCTTAAGCCAGTCTTCCTCCTCTCTCCAGGCCTAACTCCTTGCCATCCCAATACACAGAGTGATCCTGTGATGCCCGTTGGCTCCTCCTGACTCTCCTACCTCCCCTCAGGAAGTCAAGCCAGTGCCCTTGGCCACTGCACACTTGGCTGTGTTGTCCCGGTTCTGAGCTTAGTGGACTGACCTCCAGGAGCAAGGCAGTCCCTGAGCTTTGCTGTCCCAGCTCCTAAGCCTGCTGTCTGCATGGGACCTCTGCTCCCAGTTCTTGGAGAGGCCTTGGCCTCTTGAGTCTAAACAGTCAGGCTTCTCCAGGTCCAGTCCATGGCTGTTGGCTGTGATAGTCTCCTTCCTCCAAAGCCCCATCTGTACACCCTTAGTAACGAAGCCACGCTGACTGTTGGACAGATCATGTGCCCTGCAGCTCTCCGAAGCTGCTTGTTAGTTCTTCGTATTTGTTACTTTTCTCATGGCTATGACAAATTGCCTGGCAAAAGCAACTTCGGGAAGGAATGGTTTCTTCTGGCTCAGTTCAGAGGTGCAATCTATCAAGGGGGAGAAGGCACGGTGGCAGAAGCTTGAGGCAGCTGGGTCACATTGTCTCTGTAGTCAGGAAGCAGAGAGAGGCGTGCTGGTGCTCGGCTCACTTTCTCCTTTTTATTCATCCTGAGATCTCAGCCCACAGAGAGGTGATGCCCATGTCTAGGGCACATCTTCCCTCTGCGCTTAACTTCCTCCCAGGCATGGCCAGAGGCTTGTCTCCTCGGTAACTCTAGGTCCTGCCAAGTCGATGATCCATGTTAACCATCACAGTCATCTACTCCTGCTTTGGGGGTACCCTTGCTGCTAGAGATGGGTCAGGGACCTGGAGTAGCTGTCCCCTCCCTCATGCCCAAGCTGTGAGAGGTGACCTAGCCACTGAGGATGTACTAGGCAGGAGGCAAACCTGGTTGTGAGTGTGCGCCCTGCTCTGTGCCCCATCTGGTTTTTCAGCCTCTCAGCACAGTGGTTTTGACTGTCAAGGGACCGCCTAGCTCTGCTGGAGGCTGAAGATCTCTAGATCAAGCAGCAGCAGATGGTCTTTCTCTGGATTCTCCTGGGCTCTGGAGAGGTGGACTCACTGTCCTTGATGGGTGGGTTTCTCTCCCAGGAGCTTCTGTGGGCCTGCGGCCAAGAGAATTTCAATGTTGAGCCCAGCCCTGCTGCAGGGCTCCTGCTTAGGGGTGAATATGTACCTCAAACCTGCAAATATGCCTTGTGCATACATAGATGGCAGGCAATTTAGTGATAGGGCCATCTTGGCTGGTGGGCTGAAGGACTTCCTTGTAGGGACCTGTGGAGGGTACTTAACATACTATGGACTGAGGCCCACGGCAAACAGCAGGCTCAGGAGCTGGGGCAGGAAACACTGGTCAATGCCTCACTCCTGGAGGACAGGCCAGTAGTTTTAGACCCCCAGGGGGATTCCCTGAGCATGGACACAGTCAAGTGTGCAGAGATCAAAGGCTCTGCCTTGCAAGTAGTGAAACTGTCTTTGCTACAGACAGCGGCAGCAGGCACGCTAGAGGAAGACATCTGGCCAGGGGCTCCTCCCAGATTTACACACCCCCAAGTGGCTCATTCCTACCATAGCTGTGTGTGCCACCTCCCAGGGAGGAAGTGCAATGGCCTGTGACATGAGCGGCAGGGGAGCTGTAGGTCCTTTTAGTTCTCAGAGCAGAATACTGACCAACATTACTGGGAGAGACAAAGAGACCTGTGGGTACCCCCAGTGGAATGTCCCTTCCACATCAGTCAGCTCCTGGGTGTAGCAGCTCTAGCTGGGGAGCCAAGGACTTTAGGAAGGACCTGGTCTCAGTGTGTGAGGACCCGTTTGTGCTGCTCCCAGGCAGGTGCCCAGAGGGTTCCATAGCCCTACCACAGAGAGGCTTGAACATCCATGTTCACTGCTGTTCTGTTCACAATAGCCAGAAAAATGGATGAATGGATAATGAAAATGTGATGCATATACACAATGGAATTTTATTCAGCCATAAAGAAAAATGAAATTTATTAAATTTGCAGGCAAAATGGGTGGAACTGGAAAATATTGCATTAAGTAAGGTAACTCAAGCACAGAAAGACAAATAGCTCATGTTCTTTCTCATGCAGATCCAAACTTCTAATTTTTATCTATGTGTATTTTTGTGGAAATAAGTAGAGGCCAGAAAACTAGCAAGGGGCCCAAGAGAGGAAAAACAGAGGCTTTAAGAGAGAGAATGAGAAGATACCAGAATATATATGATAAGAAAAGTGAATTAGGTGTGCTGAGAGGGAAGGGGCGATGAGATGGGGAGATGAGGGAGTACACAGAAGGAGCCACCAAAACTAAAGAGGTGTGAAAATGCCATAAAGAAACTCGCTACTTTGCATGCTAATTGAAATACATATACAAATATGCACACATAAAAAGAGGGTTTGTGAACCCTGCATGGTGGTATCCACCTTTAATTCCAGCATTAAGGAGGCTAATGCAGAACTGTTGTGAGATCAAGGCCAGCCAGGGCTACAGTGTTAGATTCTGTCTCGATAAAAGAGAGAGAGGGGAAAGAAAAAAGATGCCGAAAGCAGGTCGTTCCCTCCCCTCCTCTCTTTGGCCCCCAGGGATGCATCTCTGTTAATGGGTCCATCCCTGCAGCCAAGCCCGGAAGGCAGCCTGTGCTCTTGACTGAGAGCAGTCTGGGCTCTGCTGCTTTGCCAGCCTCAGCTAAGTGTGCCCTGCACCCTGCAAGCCTGCACCCTGCCAGCTGGAGAGGAGAATGGGGCATTTGTTTTCCATCAAGTTAAGGAGAAGGTTGAGAGCTGGGACAGGCTGAAGCAGCCGAGTCCTCTTAGGACAGCTAAGAGCTGTCCCAGCCAGGTCCTCTCTGACCCCCTCTGTCTCCACATGGGTCCCTCCACTCCCCTCTCTGCTTCAGCCATCTCTCAGTTTCTCTTCCTGCTCATTTTCTTTCCCTCCCCACCACTCCGCCTCTATCTGTTCCCCGCTCACCCCGCTCCCAGGTCCAGTTCACACAAGCCTAAAGTCAGTGTGGATCAGAGGCAGAGCAGAATACTCAGACTGCTGCCGTCCAAACCAGGGCTGTTCAGGCCCCCAACCCAAAATAGATCTGGACAGGCCAAAATCATGCACAAGAGGGCTACACTAGAGCTGTGGGCATGTGTGCAGGCGGAGACTGCTCATTCATTTCCTGGTTGCCCAAACCCAAGATAATCACACAGAAACTATATTAATTGCAATACTGTATAGCCAATAGCTTAAGTGTATTTCTAGCTAGCTCTTACATCTAAAATTAACCCATTTCTATTATTTTATATTTTAACACGAGACTGATTCCAGGGCATCTGTCTCCTTCTGCAGCTACATGGTGTCTCTCTGACTCCACCTTCTCTCAATATATTTCTGTTTGGATTTCCTGCCTGGCTTTACTCTATTAAGCCATTGGCCAAAACAGCTTCTTTAATAACCACTGGCAATAAAACATATTCATAGCATATAGAGGGAAATCCCACATCACATGTGTGTATTTTCTAAGTATGTGCATGTATATGTGACTACACATGAATGTGTGCTGGGTGTACATGTATGGTATGTGGTACCCTGTATAGTTTATTATAGGTGCATATGTACATATTATGCATGCATTTATGTTTTGCCATGTGTATATGGTGTGTATACCTGGGTTGTGTGTTTGGTGGGTAATGTAGTAGTGTGTGAGTTGTATGCAAACACATGTAGAGGGGCCATGCATGTGGTAGGGTGGGGTTGAGGGAGCACTGATGCTTTAAGAAGCTTTTCTGTGCTTCTAAGACAGGTTTTCTGGAAGGTCCCAACCAGTGTCTTTCCCAACTAAAGCTGGCTGTGTGGTTGCTGCTGTAGAAGCGGGCCACTGAGTCAGACCCTGGTGGCCTCTTGGGGCTCCCTGGAGGCTTTTAACTTCCTCCTTAGCCTGGTTGTCTGAACAAGGAAAACAGCATGGCTTTAGCCATTCCAGGACCCTGATCCCGAGGTCTGCAGCAATAAGGCCTAGATACGGAGCAAACCCTGCCTGGTTCTGGGGCTAAGAACCCCAAGTCTAAGGACAATTGGCCCTGTGACTAGTCACCTAATGACTAAGCTAGCTAACAGTGATAGCACATGTGTGGGTCAGTGTCCCCAACACTAGCTCTTGCCATGCTTCTATTAAGGGTCTATCCTGGCCATTTCCTGTTGTCTCCTCTGAATGTCACAAAAAGCCCTGTGTCCAACTTACCTAAAGATTCTAATTTTAACAAGGGCAGGGAGGGGAAAGAGAAGGAAGGAGGGGGAGAGTGAGTGTATTTAACAATTACCTTAGCTGTGCTATGTGGAAGTTGGTGACTGTTTATTAGGAAGGAGAACAAGGACATTCATCATGATGAAGAGCACCCAGGCTTAACAGAGGTGGGCCTTCCCTGGGAGGGCATCCCAGGCCTGTAAACAGAGACTGCTCTGTTGTTTCCTGGCTGCCCTGACCCGGATAATCACACAGAAACTATATTAATTATAACACTGTTTGGCCAATGTCTCAGGTTTATTTCCAGCTAGCTCTTATATCTTAAATTAACCTATTTCTATTATTCTCTGTGACACCACGAGGCTGTGGCCTACCGGTAAAGTTCCCGTATCTGTCTTCTTCGACAGCTACGTGGTGTCTCTTTGACTCTGCCTATTCTCTCTCTATATCTCTGTTCTCTTTTCCTGCTTGGCTTTACTCTGCTAAGCCATTGGCTGAAACAACTTTATTCATCAACCAATAAAAGCAACACATGTACAGAAGGACATCCCACATTGTAGGCCCCCTAAGTAAAGTCCCAAGCAGTGAGAAGCTGCGGGAACTGGAGGGAGTAACCCGACTGGAGGAGCCCAAGGGGCTGGAAACAGCATCACCTCTGGTGTAGGTGTTGCAACCTGAACTTTCCTCTTGAAATTCACACCCTGTGCAGGGCAGATCTGCTGGTGGGAGCTCCCAGGCTCCCTGCCTCTGCTGCTCTTCCTCTTTCCCAGACCAAGATTTGCCACATTCATTCTTGGCCTCTCTCCCGAGGCTTCAGCAGCCCAGCCCAGGGTGAGCCTGTGTCTGCCTTGTGTGTGTTGGCCAACATTATTTCAGAGCAGGCACTCGATGGAAGCTTTGGGAAGGAGGCACAGGAGGAGACAGATCAAGGATGTTGGTGAGCTTGAGCTTTAATATTTGGCTGTGCATCCCATGGCTGACTGTTTAACCTCTCTGAACCTAAGACTCTTCATGTGTAAACTGGGGATAACCAGATTTTCCCAGCTATCATTCTGTGCTCACAGTCTACTGGGGAAATGTGTGTCTTGCTTAGCTCTGCTCCTGACTTAATACATGGGAAATAAAAAAATCAGTGCTGGCCATTTACAACTCTTAAAACAGAAACCTCCTGCAGTCACCCCCAAATGGCAGCAACACCACCTCCTCCAGCAGTAAAATGGAGGGTTGCCGCCCAAGCACTTGCCTCTCCCCCAAGCTGCAGAAAGGTAACCACTGAGTGGCATGCAACACTGTGGTGGTGAGAGCAAAGGGCAGGGCAGTTTCTGTTGGCCTAGATGGTGCCCAGGCTTCCGTGGGTTCTCAGTGGTCTTCCACGCAGATCAGCAAGGTTGCTCTCAAACAAAGCTCATCATCTACAATCTCGTGGAAAGCATTGTAGGCATCACGGTGGGGTCAACTGCCTGAGGACCCGCCAGCAGTCAGGAAGGACACAGGGCAGGGAGAGGACCCACCAACAGTCAGGGAGGACACAGGTCAGGGAGGACCCGCCAACAGTCAGGGAGGACACAGGCCAGGGAGAGGACCTGCCAACAGTCAGGGAGGACACAGACCAGGGAGGACACAGGGCAGCGAGGGGCCCTGGAGAGGGCACTTTGAGTAGAACTGAGGACCAGCCAAATAGAAGTTCCAGATCTCTGCTGGGGTGGAGGGTGGGGAGGCGGCACCTTGGCACCTGCTCAGCCCAGCCAGACTCATGGAGGCCAGATCAGAGGGGACAGAGAATACTGGGGAGTAGCAGCCAGGGTCCTGCCCTAGGCCTAGAAAGCTTTCTGTCCTATTTCACACTGCTCCCTGTCCTCAGGTCAAGACTGCCCCACTCTCTGAGAAGTACTGGGTTTCCAGGCAGAGTCACCTTTCCATCCAGATGTGCCAAGCTGTCCCACACTGTCTCCAACAAGGCTGCTACTTATCTACCAGGCTTCCCCTGGGCTGCAGGCCATCTCTGAGCACAGAAGCAGCAAGAAGCCCCAAGTGGGAGAGGGTTGGCCTGAGGCTTTTCAGTCTTCACACCTTTGGGCCAGTCATCAACTCCCCAGCCTCAGCTTCCTCTTCTATGGACAAGGGAAAGCAATAGAGAAGAGCCATGGGAAAGACAGGGACCATATATCCCAAGGCCATCTAAGATAGGCCTTCTCTCTTCAGACATTGCATCGACAGACCATTTGACAGGTCTATGGGTCTTTCTGTGTCTTACAGCCGTCCTTCATTCTTCCCAAAGCTCAACAGTTTAGGACCTCTGTGGGGAAGCTGTGTTAAGGCAGAAAAGTCACAGTGGGAACATGACTGGGGTCTCCCAGGATGAGGATAAAGTGACAGAGTTTCTGATGGGGAAGAAAATATGAGAGAAAACCCCTCAGAGCCATTCACTGTGGCCCAGGGCATCTGGGAAGTCATGGCTAAGTGGCTGAGTTCTGAGCAAGAGGCAGGTTCTACAGCTCATCCAAGTGGCCTGGGGACATCTTCACTCCATTACATCATCGATCCTCATTACCAGCCCATGTTATTGGGAAAGGGGGACCTGAGATTTCCTCAGGCTAAATCCAATACACCATCTCCTGGTCCAGTACAACCAGTATAGGCTGAGTGTAGACAGGAGGATGGGATATAGGGACCAGCCCCTGTGTGTGCCCGCTCACTGTGGATCCTCTGCTGGTCGCTCCAGCAAGGGGTGCATATTGAGTTTTCTGAGCCAAGTCCAAACAGTGTTGGTGAGGCCAGGGCCTGAGACACACAGCACATCACAGGATCGTCATGACAATCTGTCCATTTGTGAGGCCTCTCAGATGCTGGAGGAAGGCAGCCTGCAGTGAACGGCAAAGTCCTATAGCAGGGATCCGCTGGGTGCTGGGCGGGGTGTCTCCGTTGATGCTATGATGTTAGAGGGCCTGCTGCTGGGAGACGTCAGGAAGGCCTCTCAGGAGTGAGGCTAGAGCTTATTTTTGCCACAGCGACCACCCAGCATGGGAGGGCCCCACACTCGAGCATCCTGGTTAATCTGTGGAACATAGGAATTTAGTGAGTGGAGCAGACAGGTCATTGTGTTGAACATCAAACTCCCCTCCCCTGGACTTTCTGGGAGTCCCACTACCTTCCTGACCATCTCACGACTCTGTTTCAGCTGAAGATAATATGGCTTCCCTGCTTCCACCGAAGACAGCATGATCTCACTATTTCCATGGCAACCAGAGGCACAGGGGCAGGAAGAAAGTGGCCTTGAGGTTGACAGGGTGGGAAACCCAGCCTGGGATCCCCAAGAATTCAGGATCCCACAGCTTGGATAATTCATAAAGTGAAATGTCCCTAAAGGAAGCCCAAGCAGATTCCAGTAGCAGCCTCCTCCTCCCAGGGCCCCCAGGTAGGGCTGTTCCAGTTATACACGACACAAAGCAGCCTCTCTAGGTGACCATGTACTCGGAAGACAGATTTATTTGTCTGCATTGCTCATACGTTTTATTGCAACTCTGCGGCTCCGAGGGTAGATCCTTGGTGTGTTTGTTATGAAAACAGTGATTTATGACAGCGATGGTCTGCCTTATGAGTGCGCTCCATCTATCACAGAGGGTATGTGGAGGACGGTGCCCACGTGGGTCTCATGACTGCCCTCTCTCTGCAGTTTTTCATCTTTATCCTGGTCATCTTCCTGGTAGAGCTCTCAGCAGCCATCCTGGCCTTCATCTTCAGGGAACACGTATGTACCGCTCAGCTTTCCACCCTGCTACCCTCGACGCCCACTGAGCTCTGGGGGCCTCCTCAAAGAGCCTCTTAGAACTAGCTGTCTCCCGTCCAGTGCCACAAGCCTAAACGTGACCTGCACCCCGGGGAGGGCCAGAGCACCCAGCCCAGTGAAGTCTCCTCCTGTAGGAGTATTTCCAGAAGTCCTCACCCAGTGGTGCCTGTGGGTACCCTCTCCAGCCTGGTTCTAGAATTTATATCCAACCCAGTGACAGCCTGTTGGTGGGTGGCACATGCCCAGGTGATTGGAGAAGACAACCTTGGTCTGGGCATGTAGTGTGCCAGGCTAGGCTACCAGCCTCTCTGATTAGCCTACTTCATGGGTCATTCATTCCAGAAATTTCTGTCAGCTCCTTATCCTGAGCCTAGTGGACAAGGCCTGGCACTACACCTAGAAGGGCCTGACCTCCAAACAGGAGGGCAGGAAGGATAAGCTGTATGGGCTGGCCTGGGACAAGGAGCCAGCCTGAGGAAGCTGTTGAAAACAGAGATGTTGAGGACATAGCTGGGAGCTATGGGTCATCAAAGGCTCCCTCTTTACCCATACTTGGCTTCTTGTAGGTTGGGCCTAGCTCCTGTTCATTCTGAAGGATGGAATGACAATCATCCCCCCCCCACCTCCCCATGCTCATCCTCTGAGAAGAGCCACAAAGCTGAGCAGGGGTCCCAGTGTGTTCTGTCTTCGGGTTAGCTGAGGCATGCGTATGCAGACATCCACAACAGTGGCCTGTGATGACACAGCAAGCCCCAAACCTTGGGAAGGGGTGCCTGTCTAGAATGAACAACTTAGGATGACCTGGGAGACCAGGCTGAGAAAACTCAGCTCCCTCTCCTCTGTCCCCAGCTCACCCGTGAGTTCTTCACCAGGGAGCTCACCAAGCACTACCAGGGCAACAATGACACGGACGTGTTCTCTGCCACCTGGAATTCAGTCATGATCACAGTGAGTGTCCCTTCCCATGCCATCCTGGGATGCATGAGCATTTAAAGCCATAATGTTGACAGGGAGGTCGACCTCTAGAGCTCTCCCTTTCCCCTGCCTGGCCAGACATCAACAATCAATCAAGAATCACTGATCCCACTCCTGACCCATGAATCATCATGTGAGGCACGCTAAGCTGTCACAGCTAGCCACTCACAGTACAGACTCTCCACAGAATCTCTCCACTGCCCCTGACTTAAGTCCTCAAGCCATAGCCATTGCCGTTAGTCACTGATGTTAATAATAATACAGGGGCTGGGAGATGGTTGAGTCTGTAAGCGCTTGCTGTGCTGTCACAAGGACCTGAGTTTCATTCCCAGCACCCATGTAAAAAGCCAGCTGTTAGGATGTATGCTCATAGTCCCAACACTGGGAGGAGGGGTGGAGACAGGAGAGACAGGGGCTACTGGCCAGCCAGTCTAGCCTAATCTGAGCCCCAGGTCCCAGGAAAGCTCCCCTCTCAAAAAAAAAGATGCAGTTGGATGGTGGTGGGTGCAAGGCAGACCTCTGAGTTCAAAGCCAGGCTGGTTTACAAAACTAGTTCCAGGACAGCCAGAGCTACACACAAAATAAAAAAGGACAGCACCTGAATAATGACATCTGAGATTGTCCTCTGGCCTCCATGCATACATACACATGTGTCCCCCCCCACATCTGCACATGAGCAAATATACACATGCCAAATGTAACAATAGTAATTAGCATATCATGATATTAAATCATAGCAACTGTACATGAAGTGTGGTGCTGGTGAGGTAAGGGATACACTGCCATGTTCTTCTTACAAAGAGTACCATGAAGCACAGAGACACTGGGCATCACCACTGTCACACAGAGGGCAGAGGAGCTGGGCCCTGGCAGAGGCTGATGTCCCCTCTGGTCCAGCTCTAGCTCCCTCTTTCTGTTCTCTTCTAGTTTGGCTGCTGTGGGGTCAATGGGCCCGAAGATTTCAAGACAGCCTCGGTGTTTCGGCTGCTGACACTGGACAGTGAGGAGGTGCCCAAGGCCTGCTGCCGAAGGGAACCCCAGACTCGTGATGGGGTACTGCTGAGCAGGGAGGAGTGCCAGCTGGGAAGGAGTCCATTCATAAACAAACAGGTACCGCCCTGTTCCCAGCAGGGAGACACTCCACAAATAGGGGCAAAGCTGGGGGGAAGCAATGTCTGCCCAGAGGGTCTGAAAGTGGTGGGCAGATTTTTTAGACAGAGTTCTGGCTACGGCATGGGCTCCTATTCATGCTTCTGAGATCCAAAGAAGTGGGCAGAGGATCACATGGACAGGATATGGTTCCAAGGTGAGTTTTCCAAACTTCTAAGAACAAAAGTTGGGGCAAAGGGATGCTCCATAAGCATATACTCTATGTATGAGGAAATTTATTCTGGCCAGTTGGGGCATTCCTTGATCCCAGGGGAGCAGACTCTCATTGACCTGACCCTAGACAATCAGAAAAGTGTCTAGACATCTTTCTTCTCTTGTAATCTGAGGGTTTCATCTCAGCCTTGTTTTTCTTAGGAAACAAAGGTCCCAGGTTTGTCCCCTCAACAAGGAGCACAGCTCCACTTCACCCTTAGACCCCTCCTTCCTGCTGACCAGAGGCCCTGCCCTCCATAAAGAGAAGAGACAGAAAGAGCTGGGTAGAGCATGCAGGGAGGAAGGAGGGGATGAGGATGGGAACCACTCCCACCCCGGGTTTCTGCCCTGGCCAGACTTTGCTGGGAGAAATCCAAGTGCTGAGGAACTGGTGGAACACAAGAGACAAGGCCCCACTCCCATGGAGATCCAGTCTGGGGGAGGTGGGAGATGGTGAACCATGAGCAAACGTGATCCTTGAAAGCCAACTCTGCTGACTCAAGTGCCCCCTTGCCCCTTTCCCTGTGGTGGAAAAAAGTCCACCACAGCTCTGGAGTATGAGGCAGAAGCCTTGCCTCTCCTGCTGTGCCTCACAGGTCCTGGAATCACACATTTAGCTAAGGGGATAGGAGCAAAGAATATTTGAGCAACTGAGTCACATCCTTATGAGAAAGTGTGACACCCTCACTTCCTTCAGAATGCAGCCACCCATGACCTTGCTGAGGACAGGGAGCTCTGGAGTGGCAGGAAGTCTACAAAGAAGGAGCAAACCAGAGAAGATGCACAATTTCCTCACTAAAGAAGCTGCTGAGGGCTCAGGAGCCAGGCTCCTGCCCCCTCCCATTCTGAACTTTGTCCTGCAAGTTCCCGGTTTCTAGACACTTCCCCCATGAGCACACTCCTGCTGTCTCCTGGGCTGAGAACCACCATATTGACTTTCCAGTGCAGAGTCTCTCCGGGTTCTTTGGGGCCAGCTGTTGGGGCTGCTTCTTTCACTCACATCCCCTCGGAGCCATTTTTTCTGTTAGGAGCTTCTGCCAGGAGACCATCTCCAGTTGGGTTCTCTCAGAACTGCCTTCCACAAATCCCAGGACACATTTGTGACTGGCACAAGCCAGACTGCTAGAAGTTCCCTCAGGGATGTGGAGATGGCTTGGATCGGCACTCTGGCTGCCTTGGAGCTAGGAATTCAAGACAGTTCTGCGTGAACAGTGGTCCCAGGGAGGAAAGATGGTGTGATAGACTGGAGTGGTGGTGAGGTCATTTGTTGGCCTTGTGACAAGTCTCAGTGTGAGTGCAGGCTTGTGACAAAGGTATTTCTATGCTTTCTGAGTTGAGAGACATTGTGTGTGAATTTGGGGAATGTTGAATGTGACATACTTTTGAGATATCCAGGGATCCCGAATAGGCAGTAAGGGTATTCATCCTTGGGCCTGGGAAGGGCACTCAAATGATAAAGATGTGGGTGTTGCTGCCCAGGAAAAGCTGGCCTCTCTGTGGTTGGTTTGGGGTGACTGTGAGCAGGAACCAGGGTGGGGAACATTCCCTCTCCCAACATTGGAGGGCAGGTGTTAGGACATGTATCTAGAGAGTGATGTTCTGTCCTTGTACCAGATGGGGAACCCCATTGTGGGGTGATACCCAGGGTGTGGTCAGTTCCAGGCTCTGATAGAGGAGCTTGGCCAGACAAGGACAGGCATTTCTGAAGTACAGCTCTGTCCACTCAGGGTAGAGGAAAAAGGAATCTCGAGCCCCTTTCTGAATCTGGGCTTCCCTCTTTCTATGTGTGTGGCCTCGAGCGAGCCACCCACCTGGTCTCTCCCTGTTTCCGAGGAGGTAAACCACAGATAGGGGCCGCATGGAGGACCAAATGATGTAGGGCTCATGAAGTAAGCTCCTTGCAGAGGGAATACTAAGGGTAAGTAGCACCGTCCCCTCTGCCACTCACACCAAGGATTTCACTGTCCCTGGGGAGTTTCCACCAACCAACCTGCTCAGCTCAGGCCACGTGTGCTAGGGTCTGGGTGTGTCTAGGCAGTCCTTCTGTCCACTAGGCAGTCCTTCTGTCCACTCGGGTCCCCTGCTTAGCTCCTAGCCAGCCTCCCCTTGGAAAATACCATGACTCCCACCTGGCCATTGTCCCTGATCAGGTCCTACTGTCTCCTTGCTCAGACATAGCCTCCTCAGGTCCACTTCTAGCCAAAGATACTGGGATTCTGGGTAGGAAACAGCAAGAGACTTGAACACCAATACCCCAGACTCAGCAAAATCTGAAATCCAACAATCACCCCACATAGATGGGCATGATTCCCACCCCTGCCACACCACCAAGCCAGCCCACTTGGAAGTCTTCCAGTTGGGCCCAAAGAAAACTCTGTTTCTTTAAGAATGTGTTTCGGATGGTTGAGGGTCTGCTCAGTCAAATCAGCTTGTCTAGCATGCACAAAGCCTCGGTTCCATCCCACCACCCATAAACTGGGTAATCAATCCTAGCACTCAGGTGATAAAGCCAGGAGGATTCGAAGTTTAAGGCCATCCTCTGCTACATAGAGAGTTCTAGGGTAGCCAGGACTACATGAGATCCTATATCAAAAAAATGCATGTACTTCATTCAGAGCTAGGATGGGTATGGCTCAGCTGTAGAGCATTTCCATGGTCAGCATTAGGTCCTAGGTTCGATCCCCATCACTACTGCATATATAATTCACAGGGAGGACTTGTTACGGAATGGTATCTGTGGCCACCACGGGGGATGGGTAGTGGACACAAAGCATGATGTGCTTGGAACCCAGTGGGAGAGGTCTTGTCTCCCTCTGCTTATCTGTCATCCAAGGTGATAGAGGGCAGCAGGCTCGAGAGTCACGTGGAGGTGACTGCTCCTGCAAGCCTGAAGGAAAACAGCTGTGACTAGCTCGCAGTCGGGCTGGTCAAGAGAGGGACCCAGGGGCACTGTGAACCTCTGCGAGCTGCTGTCCACCTGAGCAAGAGAGGGGGCAAGGGGCACCATAGGACATTCTGATTGAAGAAGCCCAGCCAGCTCTGCCTTTGGGGCTCAATCCCCATTTCTAAAGAGCACCAGGAAGCCTGGGTGTTGGGCATTTCCTCATACCCTGGGTCTAAGGCTGAGTTAGCCTTGGGAGGTTTCAGCCTGTCACTGAGGAGGGGGGATGGTCTCAATTCTTTCAATGACCTGAGACTTCCTCCTTCCGACATCAGTATGAAAATGTCAGCCTGGCCGGGCGGTGGTGGTGTGCACCTTTAATCCCAGCACTTGAGGCAGAGGCAGGTGGATTTCTGTGAGTTCAAGCCCAGCCTGTCCAGAACAGCCAAGGATGCACAGAGAAACCCTGTCTCAGAGGGGAAAGAGAGAGGGAGGGAGGGAGGGAGGGAGGGAAGGAGAGAGGGAGGAAGGAAGGAAAGACAAAAGAAAAGAAAATGTCAGCCTGTAGTTACTGAGCCTTAGAGCCCCAACTGCAGAATGCACCTCCCTCATCCCTGGCCTTTCCTTCACAGGGCTGTTACACGGTGATTCTCAATACCTTCGAAACCTACGTCTACCTGGCTGGGGCCTTTGCCATTGGGGTGCTGGCTTTTGAGGTGAGTAGACCCCCCTGGGAAGAAGCCCCGGGTTCTGGACACCCAACCTACTTTCCAGATCCATGACTGCTGGCTGCTGCAAATGTCTGCTGCTGAAGAAATTCTTGTAGCCTGAAGTTACATGCCTGCCTGTCCCAGAAGAATAAAGACAGACAGGCCGACAGACAGCTTTGCCTCGCTGTAGCCACAGGTCAAGGTCAGAGTGCTGTGACCTCTGCAGACCTTGGCATGTCCCTGTGAAGTGGCTGAGAGTGCAGAGGCTGGAAGCAAGGGCTCTGGGGGCAGTGTGTCTTTGCTCAAGCCCGGCTACCCCACTGGAACTGTGTGACCTGAATCAGGTTGTGCAGCCTTTCTGTGCCTCACTTCCTGCTGGTTAGAAAAGCTCCTGACACAGAAATTAAAACATACTTTACATGGTAAAACATACTTTACATGGTAAGCGTTTGGTACACACTCGGGGCCCAAGAAGGGTCATGCTTCACTTAAAGTCCCTGCTGACCCGAGAAATACAGATGTGAACTGCTTAACCAGATCACTTACTTTCCAAAGCCCACTTCTTAGACAGATGGCAAGCACATGCTTGTTCTGGGCGGTGTCAAAAATCCTCTCAGGAAGCATGCTGGGTAGCCCCTCAGTGTAACCCAACCTGACCCTGGATCACCTTCTTCCTTTCTCTGCAGCTTTTCCTTATGATCTTTGCCATGTGCCTCTTCCGGGGCATCCAGTAGGCCATGGTCTGAAGATAGCCAGCCTGCCACTGCCCAGTAGCCAGGCCCCTCCCTCCCTGTCCTCTGGCCCCAGGGGAGGAGGCAAGGCCAGCCAGGAAGGCCAGGAACACAGAGCTAATTTTTAAAAAACAAAACAAAGACAGATGTGAACTGAAGAGGCCTCACCTTGGCTCTAAGGCAAGAGCCGTGAGCTAGTCAAGGACCTAGGGCTGGCCTGGGACCAGCTAAGACCAAAGGATTATCAGCCTCAGAGCCCCCGGGCCCTGTCAGACTGGACTGTCCCCTGGTCTGGGTCCCCTCTCTTAGCATTTCCAGGATCTGAGCAACCAGAAGACAGAAACAGACCCTGGAGGATGAGCCAGACTCTTTTCACAAGGACAGAATCTGCAGCACCACCTGCTGGACGGTGACACTGTCCCAGCTCCTGCCTGGCTGAGGGTGGCTGTGTGTGGCACTGGATCTGATTTCCTCATCTCGGATCAAAGCCTCTCCAAGGGCCACATAAGGGTAGTGACCTGTCCACAGTCACACAGCATGTGCATGACAAGGTCACCCCTGGGTTGCTGTTACTCCAGCCAGGACTCCATCAGATCTGCCTCAACATCCCAAAGTAGACTGGCCAGCAACTGCCCACACCACGTTCTACAACTGAGAAAAGTCCATACTGGGTCCAGTCTGCCCTGCTTGTTCCTTTACCTAAGCCTACAGTCATCTGTCATTTGTCCTTGTGAGCCTCACTCTGCCCTCTGGTGGGAGACACCCCCAGTATTGTCGATTTCTCTTTCTACCTGGAGCTGGAGCTTGAATGTGTTTTTTCTTCAAGGCCCCTGCCAAGAATTCATCCCCTGCATACCTCCACCCGAGCTCACTACCTCCCAACGCAGCCTCTGGTGGCACCAGGCCCTCAGAAGACAGAAGGGGGTTCCGTTTTCCTGTGCTTCTGTCCGTGTCCCTTCACTGTCTCCTTCCTAGAGGTTAAGGTCATAACTCTTGTCTGCAGACCAGAACCCCACAGCTTCTCAGTCATCTCTACCGTGACATCCTTTCTGTCCTCTTGCTGTCCGTGTGACATTTTGTTATTCTCTCTAGTCTCAGACTACCCAGACTCACAGGTTCACAACAAACACACACACACACACACACACACACACACACACAC
>LOJH01004913.1:25193-35261 GCA_001685095.1 Ellobius talpinus
CTCTCTCTCTCTCTCTCTCTCTCTCTGTGTGTGTGGGGGGGGGACTCATATGGGGACACGCAGTTTTCAGGTTTCTGGATGGAGAGAAGCTGAGACCTGCTGCTGGGGCTGACACAATCTCCTGGAGAGATAAGGGCTTCCCAGCAGAGGAACTAACCTTGACTCTGCCCAGACCCCAGCGCTCCACTCTAGACTGTTTATTAGAGTCTAGAGGTCAAGAAAGCCAGGGCAAGCGGTTGTCCCTGTATGGGGTGAGGAGTGGGGTGCCCCAGCCTGACTTATAACTCCTAGAAGCCCAGGAAGTCCAAGTTGACTCCAGGGAGTGCCTGGGAGGGAAGGAAGCTGCGTGCACCCTGCCTGCCTGCAGGCCTGCCTGGGGCCCACAGACAGTGACTTCCCCAGCCACTCTGGCCCAGGTCCAGGCCCAGGCAGGTCCCAGCCAGCTACACTTTCTTGGGTTTCCGGCCAACTTGGTAATAGTAGTAGACGCTGACAGCGACAAAGAGGAGGCGGCTGGCCAGGAGCAGCAGGGTCCCCAGGGACACGAGGCCTGTCTCCGCAAGTGTCGCAGTGACCACTGTGAAGGAAATCAGGGGAGCCAGAGGTCAGGAGCAGACATGTGCTCAAGGCCCTCCCACCATGGTGCTATGCTGAACACCCTCCTTCATCCTTGGGGCTGGGAGGCCTGGTTGACCTCGAGGAGCTCAACATCTGCCCAGTCCAGCTGACAGGTACCTCTAGTCTGCTTCCCCCAAGGGGCAGGTGCCTAAGCAATGCACAATCCTGAGTGTCTGTGCCTAAGGGAGGGACATAGATTGTGGATTCCACAGGTGGGCTGTGGATTCAGGATAGGGTGTATGTCTCAGGGAGTCCCCAGTGCTCTGCCCCTGTAGTGCACCCTACACTACTCACCCAAGGACTGTACCCCAAAGTAGCAGGCCTCAGTGAGCAGAGTCCAGCGGATGATGACCTTCTCGGCTGTGTAGAGTGCATTCCACATGATCAGGGAGATGCCTGTTGGATCAGAACAGGGTCAGCCTGAACCCCAGCCCAGGCTGTGAACTTCCTATCATAACACCCACCCCTCAGATCAAATTGCCACCCCCTCTCCTCCTCCTTGTCTCTGTAGACCCTGCTCTGCTCTTGAAGCTGCTGACATCTTTCTAAAGCCCCATGCAACACAGAGCGGGTTCTCCTCCCTGGGACTTAATGTCTTCTTCATCTACCTGCAGCTCCATGCTAGCTCTGTTGTTGTGATGTTGCATGGAGAGGTCTGGGAACTCAGTTACCTGGGCCTATAGCTTAGTGTCCCTAACAGAGGAGCCCTGGGAGACAGAAAACTTGTGTCAGGAAGGACTTCCTCTGAGAGAGCAGGATAAGCCTTGATTTTAGTGGAAGACCAACTATGGTGGACACCAGAGAAGTGACCATAGTGTGCTCAACTGATGGCAGCCTCCCTGAGACCCATCTCCATCTCCACAACTGCTTTGCTCACAGCAAGTTTAGGTCCAGCTGGCACGAGACTGGAGAAAGTATGTGCGAAGGCCCAGTGGCCCTCTGAAACATCTTCCAGCGTGCCTGCCGTTGAGACCCAGCACATAGCACACAGGAAGCAGGCACGACGTGTGACTGGGTCCACTGATGGGCCCAGACCTCACACAGGACCTTGACTGTCGGGCATAAATGCGGGACTTTGATCTGCATACAGTGGTATGCCATAGAACGTTTCAGGGAAGGGAGTGATGGCCCTGTCCATTGAACTTTAAAACTATAATTCGGACTCTTGTCAACTGTTGTGTCCTCAGATTAGAGAAGAAACCAAAAGGACCAAATGCACTGGGGATAAAGAAGACACTGTGCTGAGTCTGCCCTCCTCTAGGCTATGAGACTCTGGTAGGCAGGACCCGAGCTTCATTCAACTCTGCTCCTCAAAGTGCACTGTAGCCTCAATACTTCCAACTAACCATGTGCATTCCACAAATGGCCACAAGGTGGCAGCCCATGCTCAGCACAGCTACCGATGAAGGGATGCAGGCTGCCAGCCTGCTGGGAATGAAGGGAAGCTATATGGGGATCCCCAAGGTTCCAGGTATTGCCCTAAAGTCAGGCAGGCCTCCCTACTCTCCCACTGTTGGCCCAGAATTACTCACTAAGGAGGGCACCACCGTACAGACGGATGGGAGTCTTGCTGGTGACCTCAGCCCCATCAAAAACTGCATCGTAGAGCTGGTCAGGGAGGGCGAGGGCCTGTGGGCAGCAGAGGATCACAGGGTCAGCTCTAGGCTGAGATGAATGCTGGGGACAGCCTTCCTCCAAGGACATAGCCAGGGTTCCCATGGTAGGATCTGATTGTCCCCTCCCTGTGGTTCCCAGAGCCCAGATCAGAAGGTGTTGGTTGCTTTGGGGCACAGCACCCTAGGGCGGGAAAGAGTGTCAGCCTAGACACTAGCAAAGACCCTAAAGGGTGGGCCTCAGTGTGGAAATAGCAACAACTAGTAATGGGGTGCAGAAGCAGGGGGAGGGCAAGGGCCACACCAGCCACTTCCTCCCTCCTTCTAGATCTAAGTCTCAGGGGTCACCAGCTGACAAGCACCAGGCCTGCCTGCATCCAGGACCGGGGCACAAGGACTCACCATGATGGCCACACTGGAGAACAGCATAGCAGAAAGAAACTGCCAGACCCTGGGGAGATGCAGAGGGAAAGTTAGCCACACTCTCCACCTGGACCCCAAGGGACACTCTGCGAGACCAGACACCTAAGTCTGGGGAGGGATCCAGAGCAAGGCCCAGTAATAGTGTAAGACCCTACACATACCCGGGACACAAAACTTTCAAAACAAGACCTGCTACTCACCTGAGCCCCAGAGGCTCCCGAACAGCAAACTTGATCTCATTGCCCAAGACCTGGCTGATCTGTGGACACAGAAGTCAAAGGCATCAGGGAAAAAGCCTTCAGCATCCACCCACCCACCCTGTGTACACCCAGAACCAGAGCGCCTCTGACTGACATAAAGGTCTCCTCTCTAACCTCTCCTGTCTCCCTTGGCACCCAGAAAGAGGAAGCTGAAAGGAGGTGGTTAGGAAGGAAAGCCGGGATCTGCCCGCCATGGGCTGGAAGCCTGGTCTGTCCATCACTAACATAACTTCATGGGAGTTACTTAGTGTCTCAGCTTCCTCATCTCTACATTGGGTCAATAAACAAAGAGACACCTTGCAGGGTCAGCAGAATCCACTCAAGTCTGTGCCTGTCCCCTAAGGAGCACTGGGTTCTTCCCACAAACTGCTGCCCTATACATATCATTCCGCTGCCATTGCAGAGGGTCCTAGAAGCACGGGGATGCCGTAGGCCCCAGCAGTCCTGTGGCCTTGCCTCCTCTCCCTCTCGCGTGGCCCACCTTTGACCGGTGCACTTCGCCATCGTCATCCTCCCCGCCCACGCCCAGGATCTTCCTGGTCTTCAGGCGGCTCACAAGGTCCGTCTGGCTGTGCTTCTTCATGAGCGGAGGAGGCTGTTTGGCTGCCATGTTGTCCTTTGCTGAGGGACGTGGGGAGACACTGGCCTCAGCCATCGTTCCTGCTGGACTTCCAGACCCCAGGTCCCAATGCAAGGCAAGAAGGGTGTGGCCAGGCCCTACTTAGGGCCTGAGAGAAGATGAAGCTGCAGCTGCCTCAGTTTCTTCTCCTGTAAAATGGGTTGAGGAGGATGCTGCCAACCTGGCCCCTATAGATATGGCACAGCCCAGGTGATTGGGTTAGACAGGGGCTTACAGTCAGCCCTTGAGCAGCATATGGGCTTTAGAAAAGGCATTTGGACCAGTTTGGATCTCACTGACATGATTTATGGGTCATGATTTATGGGTCATAGAGACAAAAAAAACAAAAAAACCAAAAAAAAACATTTCAGAGAAGTTAAAGATTCTGCCCAAGCCCAGAGTGAACCTCCTAAGTCCTAGGTTATGGGCCACATGGACCTGTCCAGACATCCCCACGGCCAGCAAGCCAGCCTGCTGGTCCTCCTGCCTCTAGAAAGCCTCCTTCGCTGGCCGGGACCTAGGGAAGGAGACGGTTTGTCATGATGGATGGAGGCATTAAGCCCAGAGAATGAGGCTTCAGGTAGTGGTCATACCGCCTAGACCTCACCCACTCCCGGCTACCAGCATCCACAGACTCTATCCCATCCCATGTCTGCCCACCATCTTCCAGAATCCCCAGCCCTGCAGGCCAGCGATACCACAGGCCAATCCTGGGCACGTACTGTGAGACGGGCAGTGAGCCAGGTGATGAAATGGGCACTGGAGTCTGAGATGAATGTTCTCCTGTGTTCAGTCCTTATAGTCTAGAAGAAGACAGAGTTGGGAGGGGTAACAAGGTGATGCTCTGGCTGACCCTACATAGCCCAGAACTCTGCATCCCAAGGCCCTGAAGGATGGGCGCAAATGAGGATGATTCCATGGGTGAGAGAGCTCACCTGGAATGTATGGAGGCCAGCCAAACAAGAGGACAAAAGCATCCCAACTAACCTGAGCACCAGCCAGTGCCAAGTGCCCTCTGTGCCCCAGCAACTCACTTTCCCTCACACTTGCCCCCTGTACCCCACATCTCACTTCCACTCACAGCCCCCTGTACCCCACATCTCACTTCCGCTCTCAGCCCCCTGTACCCCACATCTCACTTCTGCTCATAGCCCCCTGTACCCCACCCTTAAGCACACTCATTCCAAGGCACAGTTCAGAAGCTGTCTTCCCTCCTCCAAGCCACCTGCTGCCCAGTGCCATGTCCCTGAGCACACGTCTTCTACCCCAGGGAATGTTCCCAGATCACCCTGGTTCCTTTTCAAACCTGTCAGACTCTTGAAATGAAATAAGCCATCCTAACAAACAAGCAATAGGAAGACACGGACTGTGCACGCCAGGGTGGAGTGCATGCCTTAGAAGAGGCTCAGTGGCTTTTGTTCAAAATGACAGAAAACGTCACCACTGGGTCCCGGGCCCTGACACCCAGCCCCCTTGTAAAAATCTGTGGCTGTGTTTTTCCTTCCTGTGCCTGCTGGGGGTGCTGGAGACACTGGTGGGACCACAAAGGCTGCCTGTGCCCCTCAGCAGGCCCGAGGGAAGCAGGGGTGCCCTTTCAGTCACACTGTCCCAGGGAGGGCCCCAAGTTTCTTCTGATCCCACTCACTGAACACACTCACCAGCATCTCTAGCCCTCCATTCAAGGGTGCAGAGCCCAGCCCAGCCCAGCCCAGCCCACCCCTCCTCTAAGGACGGGGATGTCAGTTCCTGGCCACATTCTCCCATGTACCCTCTGACCCTTCTTTTTAATCTATGCTGATAATTCATGCCACTGCATCCTGCAGGTCAGGACATCGGGTTCAGATGTCCGGACTGCAGTGGATGTGTGCCGTCCCAGCTAGGCCCTGATCTCCACTTCCAGCAGTCGGATGTCTGATACTCTAGTTTCATCTGAATTTTCTCAAATGCTGCATAAACAGCATCATAAAGCATATGAGCGCCTGCCTGCCCAGCTTCTCCCACCCAACAAGATGTCTTTTCCAACTCACCTAGACCCAGTGCCCCAAATGCCCACTCCTTTTTTGTACACATCAGTATCCTGTGGGATACTTGTACCACATGAGGGGCATCCGGTTGTTTCCCGCCTTTCTTTGCATGTATCTGGAGGGATCACACATTCCCATGCCTCTGAGGTAAACGGGTCAGAGTGGGCCTGCTGAAGGGTGTGGACTAAGTGAGAAGCCAGGACACCACCCGTGCCTTCCACAAACCACATCCACTCCTGCCAACACTTGCTGTGGGCCGTTTCTATCTTAGCCCCACTCTCTGAGGTCCCTGGAGTCCAGCCAGGTATGAGGCTGCTCGACTCAGTCCTGCTGTGCCCCCATTAGTCTTGTGACCTTGGCTGAGTCACCTCACTAATCTGAGCCTCAGTTTCCTCACTTGTGTTTCCAGCTTCCTAGAGGCCTTGAGGCAATAAGAGAAATTGGATCGGAGTATGCAGCAAGCAGCTGCACGGAAGGGAGCCCATTCAGTGAGACCCTGTGGCAGCGTGGGCATGGGACATCAGAGCTCAGCTGGTAGAGAATGGGGCATCTTGTCACCAGCAGCCCACGTGGGGCAAATTAGTCCCACTGTTCTGGGATGTGGGAACAGCCACCCACCCTCACTCCCAACCCTACCCCCAAGCTGGTCTAAGGAGAAGCAAGACCCTGGGCAGAGCCAAACTCAGAAAGTGACCACTGCGTCCACAGCAGGAGGGCTGCACACTTGCTACCTGGACTCACTTCTGGAATGTTCAGTGGCTTAACCCATCTGCTTGGCATCTGTGCCTCAGTCTCCCCATTCATGTGGGGAAAGAAGGGGCTAGCTCACACAACATAGCAAGTCTGCGGTCAGTGTCTTTTCTTAGACTGTCCACTGAAGGTGAGTTAGTAGACAGGGTACCACTACCCTCCCCAGCACATCCCCTACACTCTGGGCGGTGACTCTGGACTGAGAGGACCAGGAGAGTGGCCTCATTAGCACCTTCCCCACCACATGAGACCAAGACCTCAGTGCCCTGTGCAAGACCAGCTCCAGCGTGTCCCTCCTTGTTGGGCTGGAAGCTTCTCAGCACTGTTTTCCTCTGCCCAATGCCTCACCCACCAACACACCACACACACATACACACACACACACCACACACACACACACACGCACACACACCAGTAGCCTTCTGGCCTCCCCTCCCCCACTCTTCTCTACCAAAGCCACTTGCCAAGGGTTTCAGGCCTGATATCATTGAACATAAGTGAGGGTACCTCCCCCACTCCTGGGAATCTTGTACACACACTGGCTTTGAGCCAATGAACCTAGCCTTGAATCTTGGCTCTACCTACTTATGAGCCTCAGGGCCTCAGTTTCCCTCAGTGAACTGGTGACAGGGATACAGAACAGCCAGTGAATATAGCCGTGTACCCTACCCTCCGGCCACCTACCGCCCTGCCCTGGGGGGGCTCTGTCCTCCTTCCTGCTGCCCTCTTTCCAGACCCAGCCGAGCAGAGCGGAAAAGGCAGCTGGCACTCAGGCCTGCTCGACTTCCTGCATGCTGCTCTGAGGGCCTCCACATCCCCACTGTGACCGTGGAAGCGGGAGGGGTGGCTAATCCTCCACCCTCAGGCTCAGATGTGAGATGGAAAGAGGTATCAATGAGGCCATGCCCTGCGTGCTGCCCCTGTCAAACTCCTTGGCAGCCATCCCCACCAAGACAGCAACTCTCCATCCTTCTAGAGGCACAGCCACTCGGAGCCCTTGTCCAAGTGGGAAAATCCTCCCTGCTTGGCAGGCAAGTTCTACCCTGCCCTCCTCCTCAGGGCTCGGCTCTGTGTTCATTTCTGGCCATTTACAACTCATGGCCCATTGCTTCTCATTCCCCAGGCCTCCCTAACTCTGAGAGGGAACAGGGCAGGCTCTCAATTCCTCCGGCTCTCGATTCTTCCGTACATCTAAGCTACATGCAAGCCGGGGGTCCAGGGCAGGAGAGGGGCGTGGAGGATGAGGGGCCACTCTCTAAGAGGCATGCACTTTAGGCTAATGGTTTCATTGGGAGCTCTGGTATAATGGTTTGGATGATAGTGCCTTCCTGGCCAGGGAAGTGGGTGTCCAAGACAGGTAAAGGAAGATTCTTGGGGGTACAAGGCTAGAAGATGAGGAATGTCCCTTTTTTCTTTGTTCTTTCTTCTTTCTTTTTGAGTAAAGGTTTCCCTGAGTAACCTTGGCTATCCTAGAATTAAAACTGTGTAGACTAGGCTGGCCTTGAACTCAGAGACATACCTGCTTCTGCCTTCTAAGTGCTAGGATTAAAGAAACATACTCTTAATGATTAGGAAAACTTGCATTCAAACTTCAGCTCTTTCTCTTCACTGCACTGTGACCTCAGGAAAATTACTTAGCCTCTCTGAGCTTCTAAGTCCTCATCTAAGAAACGAGGCTGAGTCTACTCAATAGGCCTGTGATGTACCTTAGAGGGCAGCCTTGGAGCTGGGCCCCTGAACCATGCACCACAAAGGATAGCAGAACACTGTGTTATTAATGAATTCCTAGCTACTAGATTCAGCTCTGGGCAGCAGACCTGATGAGGCAGGGGCTCACACCTCCCATGCTCATCCTGGAGGACTTCCCCATCCTTCCAAGGAAGCCTGGTTACCATAGAAACCAATGGACTGCAGAGCTGTCCCAACAGGGAGGCTGTGCCCAGGAGGGCTGGCTTAGGAAACCTGCTGCCCTGGGAGGGGGAGGGAAGGAAGGGACCCAGAAAACACAGCTGCTCAAGAGACTTCCTCTGAGTCACAGTCACAGCCCCTCAGCCAGGGAGCCACTTCAGCCCCAGTGTGGGCAGAGGTGCAGCTGCAACTGACCTCCTGCCGTGAGAGGGATCTGCCTACACGTCCAGCCTGAACTGGGGACAGCAGCCAGCCACCACACATCCAACCTAGGACCCCCCCACAGTCCACATTATTGCCTGTGACAACAGCCAATTCCAGTCCATTTTTCAGATGAGAGCACTAAGGCCCAAGCAAGTTATTTACTAGAGTCCCTGGCTCCAAGGGTGTGGCAGAGCTAGAATTGAAGTTCGCTGTGAGCTGAGCTCTCCCTGGATCTCCTGAGAGGGTCTAGGGAGGGGGGTTGAGGAATGGATGTCTGTATTTGTTGGTGTGAGTGCCTGGTAATGGAGTGTTCCTGGAACACACACACACACACACACACACACACACACACACACACACGGCCAAACAAGCTGTCTTCCAGAACACTCTCTCCTGGAAGTCATGGTGTGTCCCCAATGCCTAAAGAGCCCTCCTCCCTAGGACTGCCTTCTCTCGGGTTCAGGGCCTGCCATGTGGGCAAGATCAGACCCTATTGTTCCGTTATCGCTTCGCTGCAGAATAGCTGGAAGTGGGCTGAACAGCGCTGCTCGCAAGTGAGGACAGCCAGAGGCAGAGTTCAGTTTGGAGGGCCTGGTCAGAGGATAGACAGAGAAGACTCTGGGCCCAGAGCCTCTTCTACGGCACTCCAGGGACAAGATGGAAAGATGGAGGTCTAGCCACCTCCTAGGAACCAAGTATTGGGACCCTGTGGCAAAGTGACCCACATCTCAGGTATCAAAGGGAGCAGAAGGTGAACGCACCACATTCCCACCCTAGACCTGCATTCTCAGACCCGGACTCAGGCAGGCCTGCTGCCGTGGAAGAGCCATGTTCCCTGCACATGGGTACCATGCCCCACCTACAAAGCCAAGGGTCACAGAACACGGGTAGCAGTACTGACACATATAATGCTCCCTGTGGCACGGTCTCTTTGGCCATCTTCCAGGCCCAAGCAAAGGGAAGACGGAGGGATGCTGCTGTGCACAGGCCCTTCTGGCAGCCCAGATGAGCCTCGGGCCCCAGAGAACAACATTATTCTAGCATGCTGCCTAGGTGGACAGAGCAATGATGGTGGCTGTCCTGTCACCTCTTGCCAGCTCACTAAGCTGCTGTGAAAGGGGAGAAAGGTAGGATAACAAAGAAAGGAGCCAGCAGACAAAGACCATAATGTGAAATCCTTTAGCATGGCAGCCATGACAGACCCATCCCAGTGGCAAAGCTATGGAGTCCATGCCAGGTTCTTTAAGCCTTTAGGAACCTGACCCTTGGATCTGGAGCCTCAGGGTTTGCCCTGCCACTAAGAGGTCAAGGTGCCCTGGGTCACTGTGCTTCAAGGCATTCAGCTGGGGTCACTAGCATGATGGCCCAGGGCTTGCCTTCACAACTGGTTTCTGTGTAGATGTTGGAAAATGTGGTGCTGAGGGTCATCCGGGTCTGACTAGGCAATCAGGACTCCAGCCACATAAGCACATTCATTTGTATTTCAGCTTGGCCCTGCCCAGCCTCTGCAGCCCTTCCTCCTCTGCTACTACCCTGTGTAGATTTTATCTTCTCACTGGTTGGTCTGTGGAAGGTGGCTGACTTCCAGAGGGGCAGAGGAAAAAACCTTGCTGAGTTGGAGAAGGTGGGTGAGGACCAGTCCTGGAAGC